>JBBPCW010000037.1:11874419-11890815 GCA_037974425.1 Phenacogrammus interruptus
TGTTTTCACAGTAAACACTGTGTATAGTGTTATGGTTCACTTTGCACAAGTAAGTGTTGCTAAGCAGAAAGCCCAGAGAGGGCTCTGAGTGGAAAGCGCACCATTATATACCAGTTATTATATTTTCCAAATTACTATTCAAACACTTTTTTTCTTTTCCCCTACTGGGAGAAATACATATCTGAAATGACATTTCACATGTGCAGTTTCTGACCTGATTTTGGGCTGTGTGCTATTTCAGAATGTACACGGGTCTAAAAATGTGTTCTGTTTGATAGATGAGCGGTCCAGCCATGGTGCAGTGTTTAGCCCAGAACAGTGTGTGTTTGGGTACAGTTCCTCCGGCCCTCTCTCAGAAGACGAAGAGAATGATGAGGTGTTCAGCCCGTAAGTCTTCTGAATATTTATTACTGCACTGTTTGAATTTCCCTGCTTTAACTGATTTGAAGAGCACTATGTAGGTTATTTCAGATGTTTTAATTATATCCCACAGATTCACATTCATCAAAAACATTCCAAACCATTCGCAGCAGTCGAGGCCAGTCTCTGCTGTTCGGGATATACCGCCAAAGACGAGGAGCACACCTGCAGCCACTATGGTGTTAGATTTGGTAAGATTTAACATAAACCATTTAGTTTTTTAATACATAAATATTGTCTTATTTCTAACCAAAAATGTTTCATCTTTTTTCAACAGGATGAAACTCTTGTGTTTAGTTCGCTCAATGTAATTGATGAAGCAGAGTACACATTTAACACCTGTTTTCAGGATCAAGAATACAAGGTTGTGTATCTCACTTCTTCTGTCCACTTAGAAACCATGCTAATATTGCACATACCTCAGAATATAGTTACATTTTATGGCTTTATTAGCCTGGTTGTGCAGGCCATACATATTTAAAACTGCTTTCTCATTTTTTTGTTTCAATCACAGGTCTATGTGGTTCTGAGACCATATGTTAATGAGTTTCTGCAAGCTATGGCAAAGCATTTCGAGGTACAAGAACTTAACATTGATGGGGGACTAACTAGTACAACGAGGGTCCGTCCCCCCCCCCCCCCCATTTATTGTTAAATTTTTTATTATTGTTACTTGCAGGCTTAGTCATAGCAGAATAGGAAGTACCCTGCATGGTTGCATTTTTCCATTACAAATGGCAGCCTGTTGCATAATGTAATGTACAGTTAGCAACAAACCAAAAAACCCTGAACATCTTTTTTTTTTTTTTTTTTTAACAGATGTTTGTTTACACATCAGCCAAAAAAGAATATGCAGAAATGATTGTGGATATTTTGGATCCAAAGAAAAAACTTTTCAGGTACGGTTCTTGATGATAAATCACTTTTTGCCTGTTATATTTTGCTTGACATGTTTTGTTTACATAGCTGTGGTGTCTACTTTCTAGCCATAACACAGGTGACCGTTTTGTACAGAGATACTCCTGAGTGTTTTTTTTTTTTTTTTTAGCTTTTTTATGTTTGATGCAAAAAATATGGTTGTATGATATGGTAATGGATCACCCCACAAGGTCTGTTTTTTTCATTGTGCAATGGAAAATTTGTCCTGATATGGTTTGCATACATTTAGTCTACGGATGAATGATTTTTTTTTTTCTTCCTGTTTTTCCTCTTCAAGGCACCGTTTGTATCAGGATGACTGTTCGTGTGTTCTTGGACACTATATTAAGGACCTAGGCGTGCTGGAAAGAGATCTTTCAAAGACTGTCATTCTGGACAACGCACCTCACACGTTCCCGTACAACGTATGTTTGCTTTCTCCCTTTTTGTTTTTATGAGTCTTCGTTTTAACCTGTAATGAAACCATTTCATAAAAGGTATTTTTGGTGACTTTCATTTATGTCTCTTTATAGCTCATGAACATGATTCCCATAAAGAGTTGGTCTGGAGACAAAGATGACAAGGAGCTTCATAGACTCATTCCTTACCTGGAAAAACTAGTTCAAGCAGTAAGTTCTTTCAGCTGTCTCTTCTTGTGTGGTATTTAACGGAATGCACAATATATTATGTGTAAATAGCTATCTTGGTATTAACCTTCCTAATACAAACGTCACAAAAGAATCAAAGCAGAAAGAGAGACGCTAGCAGTCAAAGGTTTAAAAAGTTTTCATATGCAATAATAGTTTAATCCATGTTAGTTTACCCAGTATAGATAAGAGTTTAGATTTAGATGTTCATTTTATTTTGGCAACAATAAAGAATGATTAAAGGACAAATATACTAACATATATATAATAATCTTTCAGATTATTTCAAAGTTATTTGCCTCAAAATGTTTGCTCTTGACACTTGGAAACAATTGAAACATCTTAAGATTAATTGTTTTATTTTTCTTTTGTTTTCTTAGGTTTTGATTATTTATAATTGTACCGATTTGTGACCATGTACAGGGCTGGTATTTAAGAACAGATGTAGCAATGCATTAAAAATAATTTGCTCTTTGAGTCCATCTCAAAATACATTTGAGATCGTTGGAATATTAAAGTGTGATTTATCAGATTCCTCAATTCTCTGTTGTAGGATGACTTCAGAACTGTGCTGAAGAGAAGGACGGATCATTTTCACCGGCTGCTCTCTGAGGATTAAAGTGTGTCCTCTTTTGTGTATGTCTTTTCATGTAAATACTAGTGAAATCTTTGATATATGCAAATGAGGAAATCGTTATTTGATGGCTGTAATTTACCTATGTTGAACGCCTCTTTAGTTTTGTTAATCTATTCATGTTTTTTTCTAATTTTTGAAGTGTTGTCCTGCTTTTAGAAGTTATTATAGGATTATAGCATTTTGAGGGTGTATCTTTAGAAATCTTTTGTCTCTGATCTAATCTTTTCAGCAGATAATAAGTGCAGCCTGTTCCTACTACTTCACCAGACTACACAACCCTTATGTCCATCATGCATCCTCTAATGACCCACAACCCACTGTTTTCTGTTGTGCTGCTTAAAAGCTATACTGGTGATGCATCTGTACAGTGTCCTTTGCTGTATTGATCAATGCTTTATCTTCATTCTAGAATTTCTTCAGTGTCTTGTAGTATTTGAGTAGTGTTACACATTTATCATTGACCTATATTGGTTCATATGTTTTCTGAGCTTACATAAATCTGAAGCTGAATTGGTTTCAGATTACTCAAATCAAACGGCTTAAAAGTGAGGGATTTTTTTTTTACTTCATCATTGGAGGCTTGATACCAAGGAAGGCTGAGGAGCCATTGTGTCATCTGGGCATGGTTTTTAACGAAATAGTGAATTCAGACTTTATTGAGAGTAAAGGTATGGCCATTACATGCCAACAAAAACTTTTAAATGCATGCAGTTAGGTTTTTGTCTGAGATATAAATGTACCATTTTTCCCTTCTGCCCTTTTGGATCAAACCATGATGGTCATTATATTACATCTAAGTGCTGGACATGAAACAAGGCTTGAAGTTGTAGAACACAGGGTTGACTCTCATCCAAAACACCTAATTTGGGTTGTATGCTTTAATCTCACAATACATATTTAGTTCAATTATTGTGGAATCCTTATTTGTGCTATATTTGTGTCTTTCCTGTTAATTTATTACCTCTGGTGCTTCTTATGTGACACTTTAACAAGTTTGATATATTGCCATAGTTGTACAGTGCATTCTGATACCTATTTTTTTTAAATGCCACTTCCCCAGATTTTAAATAAAAATAATGAATTGGGTTAATGTGTTCGGATGAGTGGTCAGTGGAAAATGCAGTGTGTTGATGTAGAGAAACACCTCATACATCTTGGATCCATCATTAGAAAAGGTTGAATAAAATATTATTGGGTGTTCCACATTGAATCATGTACTTGCATGCAATATTTCACAGAATAATCTCTGCAGTGGCCTGAAACCTTACTGAGACAATGCTTGTCTAGAATAAAACCCATCCCTTAAATATAAGAGGTGTGTTTGTTTCTGAGATTTCAGTAGTGTGACTACTTTTAATTCTTGTTTTGGTTGTCAATTAGATCAGTAGTAGTTAGTTACATATTTTATGTATTTTTTTTGCTTTGTACCTAGTCTACTTATCTCTGGCTTTCATGTTTCATCATTTCATGTTTGAACAAAAAGCGGAGAATAACAAACTTGACTCTCTGCATACCCTGCTGTGACCCGCCGATTCATTTTTATCTAATATGGGGAACATAAGTTACATAAGGCGAGCATAATTTATATTTTTATTTCCACTTGGATGCATCTTTAAACTATATGGTGACAAAGGAGAAGTTTTCAGATATTTATATTTTTGATACTAATAATCATGTTTCCCTAATAAGAAACTAAACTTCGCTTTAGGAAGTTTCAGAAATGTGCTGTAATTTTAACCCTTTAAAATGCTATTTTGTTCCATTCTTAAGTGGATATCAGGTCTTACTGCCTTCTACATGAATCCAGTTATACGTCAAGACAGAAAGAGTTTTATTGGGAGTTGTGAAAAGAGTCCGATGTAGGGACATGAGGTGGAGGATGGTCAGACAGGAATTTGAAAGCTCAGAGAAGGACAAGCTTAAGCTAGGACAAAATGATACCTACTGTCCATTATGGATAAGAAAAAATACATTACACAACTTAGCTGAAATATTTATGTACCAAAATATCAAACTGTAGATGTGTGTGTGTATATATATATATATGCAACATAAAAATGAATTAAACAGATGTAGACTACTTTAGCACTGACGTGTCGCTCTGGATATGAGCGTCTGGTAAATGCCGTGAAAGTAAACTACACTTCTCTTTTCAACCCTGTGGTGGAATAAGATAATTTACCGATCAATACTGACCATGAACACTCAATGTCCTCTAATCATTACATTTTGTGATCATCCAAGACAAGTCCACCAAAAGTGGAGATCTAAAAATTAGGCTGTAATGTGTTTGGTTTGTTTGTTGAAACCATACTTTAGCAAAGAGCTTAAGCAATATATTTAGTCGATTCAACCCTCCAAAACAAAAAGCAATCAAAACTGTCAGGTTGCATTCGTTTAGTTCTCTACTCACAGTAATATTTAATTTTATGTTAATAAAAATACTGTAAACGTAAAGGTTAGGCACTGAAGTTGGACAAGAATGCCTGGATTGCAATTTCTGTTACAGTTCATCCCAAAGGTGTTGGATGGTGTGGAGGTCAGGGCTCTGTGAGGGCCATTCAAGTTTTTCCACACTAAACTCATACAGTTATGTCTTTATAGACCTTGCTTTGTGCACTGGGGCACAAGCATGCTGGAATAGAAAAGGTTCTTCCCAAAATTGAGTCCACCAAGTTGGAAGCATGACGAAATTTCTTGGTTTGCTGAAGCATTGAGATTGCTCTACACTGGAAGTATGGGGCCACCTCAATTAAATAATTCTGAGATTTGTCTCAACACTTGTCCATGTAGTGTCACTTTATCTGACCTCCTAGTGGCGCTGTTTTCTCCTGATTAAAGATGAACTCTCGGAGCAGCGGATGTGTCGTTAAGCAGCCATGGCGGCGCTGGTTGGTGAGTGTTGTTGGGGCACTTTTAGATTTTTAAGTCTTAAAAACGTAGCTGCGCCGACTTTAAAGCAGTGTGGCGAAAAAGTAAACGTTATTTTACATTCTGTAATGAAACACATGCCTTATTATACCTCTGCGTGTTGTGTTAAACAAGATTTTGTTCCCTGACCTTGTTAGCCAACAACTAAACCAAGCTGAACAGAAGCTGCGGAGGGAAGAACTGACACTTAAGCAGTTCAGGAAAAAATATAATTATAATAATAGAATATTTACTGAAATACCATATTCTGAATATGTTTATTTTTCAATGTTTATTTTATTAGTATTTTACTGTGCACGTATTAGAGAGTTAGCCTAGCTGTGTAACGTAAACAAGTGTAGGGTCACAGGACGTGCTGTAATAAAATTGAATCGAATGTAAAATAGAATATTTGTGTTGTAATTGCAATACACAGGAATGAACAGAGCAACGAAATTAGACCCCGTCCACTGTTATAAAACCACATTTTGAATGTTTGCCTGGTTTATATTAATGATGGTAACAGTAACTTAATTTATATGGCAGTATATATTTAATATATTCATATGCACATATAAAAAGCTGCAGAAAACACTTCAGGATGTAAAACAATTAACAGATGTATCCGATTGTTTGGCAAAAACAGACGAAGTAAGAATGAAAATAATTTCTTAAATTATCGAAGTACATGAAACGTAGTAACAAACGTTATAAGAGAAGGATGAACATTCTAAAAGTTAATGTAACTAGATTGTTCACATATATTTTTAATTAACCAATAAATAAAAATGACACATTTGTTCATTTGTATTTGTTTCTTAATAGACAAATAATTATAGAATATTCAATTCTATAAAGTTTAACATGTTTGTTAAATAAAAAAGCTGATTCACTACTGTCTTTTTTCCATATGCGCATACAGTTGTTGACATCCAGCTGTGCATTAGTATCTGTCATGTTGTCTTCTGTTTCAGCTCCTCGCCTCAGCACACTTGGCTCCTTTTCAATAAGGTAATTTTATTGTAATCCCTTGGTTTTTAACTGCTGTCTTGAGAACTAAACAGAATAAGACGATATAAACAATGTATGATTTTAAAATTAGGTCTGTCAAAGTGTGAATTAAAATGGAGAGAAACAAAACATGCTTGAATGCTTATCAGTTATATCCGAGAATTGTCTGAGTATGGTTCTAATATTTTAACAAAGTGTGAAATGTAAAAAGCAGTTCCAACTTATTGTACCACTAAAGCAGACCTAAAAAGAGAAGTGTGAGCGATTAGAAAATAGTTATTAGGCACTAAACTTGCAAATGTCTACTCACTAAAATGTCCAGCTTTTAAAATGCTGTCATTTTAAAGAAGAGTGTAATTTGCTTTACTGCTGTTTGGGCATCGTAGGAATGTACACACCGGGGATGTTGGCTGGTTTGTAGAACAAACAACCGGATAGCTCTTCTATGCTTAGGTTAGTTTTAGTTCTGTTAACTAGTTTCATAGACTTGAGCCAAGAGAGTTTATCTGCAGTTGTGTGGGTGGAATGCTATGTGGGTGGAATGCATCAGTGCTATGATTTGTGAAGGTAAATCTTATGCAAGAGATACCCAAAAAGAGGGCAGTTTTAGAGGGCAGTTTTTTGTTATTAACCTAATAACAAAAATCGTTTAAGGATGTATTTTTCTAAACTGGCATTCTTATTAAAAGCCCCCATGTACCTAGACCAGAAGTCTGTCAATACATCAATGCCAAGTTCTTTTCAAAACATTTTAATAATGCTTAAATTCCAGGCTCAGTTTGATGTTTATATGAAAATTGAAATAACCTTATGTCTAATCAATTATTACAGACCCATTTCATCATTTGCTGTTCAGAACAAGGCTGTGCTCAAGAACACAAAGGATGAAGAAGCTAAAAGGTAATCATTTAAGTGGTTGCACAAAAGTTTGCATTGTTATATTTTTGTTGCGTATTGCATTTATGATTCGTTAGATACATTTCAGAGCAATTTTAAAATAATAAAATGGAGTTTCATCTTTATAAATGAATCAATAATACAACTGGGTAAAATATACATAAAATATATATACAACCGGGTAAATATTTCCCTACTCTTGTAGACAACGCTGTTTGCAACCCTTTAGAGATGCTTCAGGAGATTTATGATCCATAACAGCCGTTTATCCGCTTTTTTCCAGCCTGGTTCCATTCAGAGAGAAAAGCACTGCTGTGGCAACCAAGCCAGCTTCGGCAGTCAGCAGCAAAGGAGAATACATCATCACCAAGCTTGATGACTTGGTGAACTGGGCACGCAGAGTAAGTACTGTGTTCTTCAGGTGCTTATATTAACCATCTTAGACCTCATATTTTATCCAAACCAGTTGAACTTTGTATTCCTACCTTTTTTTTTTTAGAGCTCCTTGTGGCCCATGACCTTTGGCTTGGCTTGTTGCGCTGTGGAGATGATGCACATGGCTGCACCTCGCTACGATATGGACCGTTTTGGTGTTGTGTTCAGAGCGAGTCCCAGACAGGCTGACGTCATGATTGTTGCCGGAACACTGACAAACAAGATGGCCCCTGCTTTACGGAAGGTACAGAAAATTGTACAAACGACTCCTAGATATTATCGCATCATGTAACTTTGCTATAAGAGGCTGTGGTAGGAGTTTTCTCTTGCTGTTTGACAGCAATCTTCTACTTGTGCTAGGTATACGACCAAATGCCTGAACCCAGATATGTCATTTCCATGGGAAGGTAAGGAATAAAGTCTCCTCAGAAGCTAATTTGCTTTTTCATCCACTGTCTTTTACTAGACTAAGGAGAATCAGGAGATAATGTTGGTTAGTGATTCTCATTTTTGTAGCAATTTCAGGTAGGGGTGGGCACTATTTCGCAGAAATGCAGCACCACAGTGCTTGGAGACATTTGAAGTATATCCTCTTTATTATTAAAAGTTTAGATGTTTTTTGTTTTATTCTACTTTTCATACGCTGCATTGCACTAAATCCTTTTAAACAGGACTAATTATACCCTCTTGAAATGCATGACCATCAATAGCATGCTCAGAAAACCAAGTTGTGATATAATGTGAGCGAATTTATCATAATGATAGTTGTATATTATATTGCCCACCTTTCAAACTTCATGTTTAGTATAGCAACTCAGTTTGGGTAAAACCAGTATCTCACTTGTACAGTGACTTTTTCAGATTGTAATTTTTTGATAATACTGATTGTTTAAAGAAAAAATGACCTGGTCTGTAGTGCTGAAATCAGGTATTTTGTCCTGCCATTGCTCATTTTGGAAATGACAATTGCTGTTTGTCTAGGTTTCGTAAAAATCTTGCAGTGCTGTGAATTCGTCACTAATGGTAAATTCTGGTGGTACTTGACAGTGCATTTTCTTTGGGATATTGGGCTGGTTGTTATTGTGGTTAATTAGTGAGGTTGAAAAGTATTTAAACCCATACTCAAAAGCCAGGAGCCTTCTGAGCATGACCTTTCTAAGCTTGCCAGGTTTATGGGTAAATGTAAAAATCTGATATGGAAATTTGTCCTTTTAATGAAGCAGACCAGCACCTTATTGATTTACCGAAGCATTTTTTCAGCTGTTTTAATGAACAGTTTAAGAATACGTTGTTTATTCTTTGTAGCTGTGCTAATGGCGGAGGGTACTATCACTACTCCTACTCAGTGGTCAGAGGCTGTGACAGAATCGTCCCGGTGGACATTTATGTTCCAGGTATGCATCACTTAAAATTTCCAGTTTATTCTGCTTATATTACATGCTGTTCTTAAGTCATGTAAGCTAGACACAGATTTACTAGGGATTTTCTCATGCACAGAATAATCACTTACACTGTTTATTTATTACACAGAAGTTGTGGTTTAAATATTGTCAGACATGTAAAGAAAGATACATTCAGGTTATAATTCTCTTTTTTTATTTCAAGGCTGCCCACCCACTGCAGAGGCTCTGCTTTACGGTACTCTGCAGCTCCAGAGGAAAATTAAGCGGGAAAAGAAAATACGACTTTGGTATCGGAAGTGAGGTGTGTCTAACTGTTGGTATCACGAGTGATGTCTGTCTGGCTGTTGTAAAATGTTTTATTTAACGGTGGTCATTTGTTGTACTTGGAAGACCTTCTCAGGAGTTGCTCTGGATTGAGCTGTATCTCCTCCTTTTCGTAGTTACAATAAAAGACTATGCATTGTATCAATAATCTGTTGATTCTGTTGGATTTATTTACCCATGGAAAGATCTAGAATGTAGAACATCACAGGCCTATCACCAAGCGTGTAAAACACAGAAGAACTGCCAGATGTTTCACAGGGATTCCAGCCGCAGGGCTTTGGTAGTGAATCACATTAAATACTGATGTTGGGCACTTTTTACATGAATATAGAAGATGTATAAAAACGGAATATTACATAACCGCTGATACAAAGTATTTGAAATCAGTATATTGTCGCCTCTTTACTTTTCCATCCTTGTAATCTGAAACATATTACTGTTCCCAAAACTGTCACTGACATAATGTTCACCTTTGAAGAGACAACAACATTCCCACAGGCAGCTACACAGACACACCTTAGTTGTACTACAAAAAGGCTAAATAAGATATTTCTGAGTAGACAGAAGACTGGACTTCTAACAACCATGCAAGACCTGGTGGACCAGTAAAACTGCCATTATATAAACCTAACTTAAAGCTCTTCGAGAGAGAGAGAAGAAAAATCAACCAAAAAAAAATAATCAAAGAATGCATAGTGGTAACAAAGCTCTAACTAGGACAAGAAAATGAACATAAAAGGATATTTGCCCTGGACCTCTCAAACATAACATTTAACGGAGGAAGGTTTTGTGCACTGAAATGTGTAGATATGTAAACACATTTTGCTGGAATCATGAAAAGCGTTAACCTGGAAATGGATGTTTTAATAAAAGCAAAGGGTGGAAGCATTAAATATGGAAACATTTGACAGGAATTTTAATTGTTGATCATTCTTTGTAGTTTTCAGTTTATTCAAATATTTTCCTAATAATAATTAGGATTATTATCATTATAATTCCTAATAATTTGTACAGAATTGCTGCTTGGGTTGTAAATTAAATAAATGAAATGTTGGCCTTGAGTGCAGTGATTGTACAGTACAGGACACCAGCTGTCAGTCTTCACACACAACTGTTAACAGTTGTGCTCACCAGTGGCTGCTCCTGGAACTTTGTTTGCTTCTTAATGCTCCACCATATGGCGTTTGCACTAGATGCATGATCGTGCATTATGAAGTATTAGTAACATGGCATGATTATAATGTTGATCTTAGGCTTACTCTTCTAAGCTAGGTAAAGCCATGTACGTTCAAAGACACTCAGTAGTAGCTACTGATCATTAATTGTTATCTCGGTGTTGACCTTTGCTATACTGATGGTTGCCAAAGTGAGTGATATGCAAAAATCTCTCTAACCAATCACTGAATGTGGTGTGCTGTGAGTTGTCAGGATAAGATGTGCTTTGGGTGTTTGAGTGGGGCAACAAACTATTTTTCTTTAAAAAAAAATATGCAGATCAAGCCCTACCATGTCATATTTTTGACCTTGCAGTGTGATAAGGCAGCCTAACCAAGTCGCTGTCTTTACAGATTCACAGTATTAGGTGACCTGCATTAAACATTTGTCTACATTAAAGCAGTCATTTACAAATTAGTTTAGCTCAGAAGTTCCATATAAACCCATTTGCTTTGTACAGTTCACTGTAGTTATCTGGCTCTGTTCCAGTACTCTAGCAAAGACGACCAGCTGCAAAAAAATACTTTATCATGTTTTTAATTACTTGGCAGCTATTGCACTTTTAATCTGCAAAACATGCACCTTGCAACTAGCTCTGTAAAGCTATCAGTTTGTACGTCGGTGGTTTGTTTACATTTTGAATGGTGTAAGTTCATTATGTAGCCTAAAATGCAGCAGCTTATTGATGGCAGCTACTTTTCTTGGCAAAGAAAATACTGTCCCAATATTTTCTGTGTTAGCTCAAAAAACAGTAATAAGAATCCATAACCTGTGGTATAATCAAAATAATTCTGTAATTTATTGCCATATCACAATAATAAAACTCAGGATCATGCTACACCCTGTGATACTGGCACTGGTGTGTTTCAGTCATGAGCCAAACTCGTGTATTATGACGAAAATACACTGCAGTCCCAATATTGTTTTTTCAGCTTTGCATTGAGACAGTGTGACACTTTATTTTGATTAAATATATAAACACAATTACCTGGTGGTGTACTCTTTATTTGCATGTTGAACACATTTCAAAGGGTCCATAATATTTAGATTATACAAATGATTTATATATAAATGTTTAGGTTTCTTTTACTACAAAACGTCTTGTGATGCAGTTTTAAATAAATCAGATAATTAACATTTTTTGAGAACTGTTTTAAGACACATGTGGCACAAAGGCAGAATGTCAGGAGGAAGGCGGCTTGCGTGAGTAGCTTATTCTTTAAGGATAGTTGGTGTGATCATTTTGTTGAAGGCATAGTATTTGCATTCGCTTGGTGGACTGATGTCCATCAGTGTGGTGCTAATGTTTTCCTTCTTGAAGCCAGCATCCAGCAGCTGAGGCACTTGTGTTTCCTACAAGAGAAGCACAAACAACATTGAAACAACATAATTACCTTGTTCTTCATGTCAGATTAGTGTAGGGTAATAGGAATGCGCAATATAGTAATAGGATTATATTGCAGCATATTGTGATCAGGATGTATGTTTCAATATATTAAAAGTGCAATGGTTTGCAGGGTTTACATAAAGCGCTAATTTATGATTAGTCAAGATGCTTACAGCATAGAATAAAAATACTGGCACATAATATTGTGATTGGCTTATTTAAATATGGCAGCTTTCAGGCAGTATCAGGTCGGATTTGTATATTATTACAGTATAATAAATATTTAAAAACTATATTGTACAGTCCTATACTGTAATATGAGCTTTACCCGACACCCACTCAGCTGTGAAATTGATCACTCACTTGAAACATTTTGTCAATGTTGTCATATTTAGACTTGAGGAGCTCGCCCCAGGAGGTGAGGTTGCAGTAGGTAAGGACACCTCCAGACTTCAGCAGCCTCTTAGCATGGGCCTGTAGTGAAAAAAAATAGTGAGTGATGTGTATGTCATCTCACGCATGATAAATCTAACTGTGTCTACTAAGGGTGACATGCTTGGAAAATGTTGTGGGGGAAAATGTATGTATTTTCTGAAGTGCAATAGTGAACTAACTACAACTTTCAGTATTGCGTATAGCCGCCGTCTTACGAAATACTGCAAATTACTCAGTAAAATTCATTAACGTACCTTAATGAAGCTGAACTGGTGAGTGTGCCATGTGTCTTCTGATAGTGGATATGTGTCATAAAGAATTCCTGTAACAAAATCGCACATAAGCATATTTCCTTCAATGCATGACACAGAAAAGGCCTTATAATGTTTAGATTTATCTAACCATCAAAGTGATTGTCAGGCAGGGTGGGCACAACATCCTCCCACAGGCCTTTAAGGGGAACAACCTGTAAGAGTGAAAACATCATATTTACAACATATAATAAAAGTTATCATTGATTAGTTGACAGTTTTAGATTATTAATGCACAATCTGCATATCCAGAATGAGATTTCCTTTTACATTATGAAATGGTCCATTGTGGTAAATAAAAAAAAGATGTAAATGGCATAAGTGGACCAATAAAAATTAAACGTCCCTTTAATGCAGATAATCTGTGTGTAATCATAGATGTATGTATAGGGAATTATTTAATGTAAAATATGGCAAAATGAGATTTAAAATCATTTAAATGAGATTTAATAGCCAATTATTTTCTCACTTTGTGTGGCTGGGACTTTGCCCACTCCTGCAGCCTCTGAAAAACACCATCATTACACTCAATGATCCAGTGTTCCTCGATGGGAAAGGATTCCACTTTTGTGGCAGCGATGGCCATTCCAAAGCCAATCTCAAGCACCCGCCCACCTGAAGAAAGGTGAAAAGGGCTTGTTTTACACTTCAGTAATAAATAACATGTGCACTTTTATCTTTTTTTCATGGACAATTATTCAAGTTTGATGCCTGTAGGTTCCGCCTAGGCACGCTACCCTTGAACGTGAGAAATGTTACAGGCCAGAGTGGTCACGCCTGAGAGTTATGTGGAGTGGTATTTCAGAGAAGAGTAAAAATAGAGCACTGAAATAGTAAACAGAGGTCAAGTACCCCCACTCCCTGTGGAATGAATGGGATTCGAGGGGATCTTTACAGCAAATTACTATTGCAGTGCAGACTCTCCAAAGTGGGACTAACCTGAAACTGGGTTATTGAGCATTTTCTGTGATCTAACTTTCTTCTCTAAAGGGAGACTATAGCTTTCATTTGGTAGCAGAGCTTCTGTTCCCACTTGTATGGGAATTTGGCATCTGTGTCTTCTCCCCAAGGCCAACCTTCACACACGTGAGAGCCTAGCCATGGTGCACTAACGTCACAGTTTTCAAGCTTTGGTCCAAGACCCACATTCAAGAGGATTATACATGCAAAAACTAGGCACAAACTATTTGGGTACGCCCAACTAATCTCCTTTCCTACGTTTTTGTGCAGCAGGCTACAGTGCAACACAAACAGCTCGGTTGTGTTTAGGTCAAGGACTTTTTGAAGGGTCTTCGCAATGATCTCACGTTGCTCCAGGTAGAGCCTAAATCTAGCTTTTATTCGTATCGTTCTCCAGTCGCGTAGATCTGGCACAATGTAGCTTGAACGTAGCACATCCAAACCATGCATTAACTTCTTTTTTTTTTTTTTTACCTTTAGATGCAGCTACGGTAGCTAATGAGTGCATATAGGGGGTCTCCCAGCGCTCCATGACGGGTTTGCCCAAGATCTCCAGGTGTGTGTCGGTTTCATTGTAGTCTGCGCTCGCGTTGTGCCAGCCGGGTTTGCAGTCCTCTCCGTGGGAGAAAATGGGCTGTGCTGTGGTCATGGCTGCCTTAACGCAAATGCTAGAGGGGGGTCTTGTGCCGTGCCCGGGCTCAGTGGCTGAAAAGAGACTGCTGCGGTTGCACCCGAGTTATATATTGAAAGAAGTGCTGATTATGCAGTAAAGCAGCAGACGTGCACTTCAGTTAGGCCTCCTTGATAAGGAACATTGCTCTGAGGAGAAGAAGGGAGTCACACAACTGAGGCGGTGCCACAGATTATATGGACAAAAGTATTGAGACACTTCCAGTGAAGGGCTGTCTTAATGCTTCAACATAAGACGTTTTGGATTTCCATCTGCAAATGCAAAGGGGGGGACCAACTCCATTTGTATGCAATGTAATTAAAGTCCCTGTTGGTGTAATGGTCATGCTTTCCAACACTTTTGTCTATATAGTGTGTCAACATGACTGTGTGGTCTTTATTGTGGCTTGACTTAGTTTTGTTTCATTAATTTGCTCATTTAATGTTAAAGATTTGTCCTGTATGGATGCTCATGTTCAAGCTATCTAGTCATAAACACAGTTTTCAATTTTTTTTGTCATTCAGTAGAGGTGGAACAATGAACCACCTGAAATTATGCATTTTATCAGTTGATGTTTCAGTTATTAGTTTATTCATTCCTCAATTTAAAAAAAGATCATATTTGACAATGGCACTGCAAAGCACCAAAGTTTTGCTTGATCCATCCAGGCTGCTTAGAAGTCCAGAAAGATAAAACAAAAACTGATTTGTCGGATTAGCCACAAGACAATAGGTTATGACTACAATATAGTGATACAACACAATGTGTGATTGGTGCACCACTAATATTCAGTGGTCTCATATAGCTTTCCCTCTCGTTGTCGTAAAACCCGTGGGTCAACATGGTCACGTTCCACTGGTTGAAAACTGATTTGGGTCATCTTGAGAAGTCAAAGTACATAAGAGTGAGATAAGGGCTTTTGCACATGTCATCGATGTGCACTAATTTGCCATTATCTTGGTTCTTTCGACACAGTTCCTCAGTACAAACTCAGCTAGTAGTTCTTTTCTGAACAGTAGAACACACCGCATGTAATAAATTCTACATCCCTTGAAATCTTCAATTCGTTGCCAACAAAAATGACAGCCATGTCCTAACATGATGCATGGTAAAGACATTTACTGTAGGTGCTGCAGCTTCCTTTGAATCTTCCACAACTTTTCTGTCTGCATGCAGGGATTTTGAACTGAATTATACAGACTAAAATCTCCTAGAAAATGTTCAGGTCTTTATCATATACTAACTATTCTTGATCAAACGATCCTGTTTCATAGGTCACCTGCATCATAATGCCATTTTAAATTTTAGTTTCCAGTGCTTTCATCACATTTTGCTGTCCAGGTTTGTTTCTGCAGCTTATGAGTGTATTGGTCCATCTTGACTCAACCCTTTAGTCTTTGAACTCCTCATTCTCTTTCGTTTCTTGTCTCACAGTCAGTTATCATGATTCTTCTGTTATCTGTCTTAATCTATTGTCCTGGTTCTCCTCTGTTTTGTGTTTCAGATGTCCCTTTTACTTTTGGATGTTTTATATTTTCTTTCTCCATATTTGATAGAAATGAACACACTTCAGTTTTCTATCCAATTTAGTCATGAAAAATTTCAGCTGCTAGCAAGGGCTCCCCAAAGCACAGTAGGGGGAGATGGAGGCCAACCTACTCACCCAGAAAGAGAGCAAGGGCAATTATCCTCTCTTGGGCCGTTAGCCACGGATGACCGTGCCAAAGTTAGGGATTAAGTTGTGCCACTTGAAAGCCTAATGTTCACTTTAAGTAGGATGTTAGTCAAACTGACATTCTTTAACACAGCCACCACT
>JBBPCW010000037.1:11890891-11904383 GCA_037974425.1 Phenacogrammus interruptus
CTTTGGTGTGTTCGTATATGATCAGAATTTTAAGTTCATATATATATATGTATATATATATATGTATATATATATATGTGTGTATATATATATATATATGTATGTATGTATGTATGTATGTATGTATGTGTATGTATGTATATATATATATATTATGATCTAAAAAAACTTTTTTTGCTTGACCACAAGTAGAAGATAATTTCAGGTGCAAAATAAGGGGCTTCAATTAAAGTAAATGCATCTCTATATGATTTTCCAGTCCTAGTTTAGCACTCAGTGAAAAGACAAGCATTAACAGCATTAACAGCATTGCACAGGTTTGTGCAACGTTTTTCATAAACCAGTGTGTGAACAGTTGTAGATCTATGACAGTTTAACTCATGTCCCTGAAGTCAGAGCTGAGCTCCAGTTCATTCAGAATGCCAATTGACATTCCTGAGCCAGTCCTGAACAATCGGCTCAAATGTATGACTCATCAGATGATACTGATTAGGAACATTAGATTATGCACACTAATGAATATTATTCCTATTCAAATTTCAGTTTCAGTTAATTTAAAAAAATAATTTGCTTTCTAACTGGGCAGAATGTGCTTCTATTTATACTGTACAGCTTAACTTCTTTTATGTCACCATTAAACACAATAAAATGAAGACAAATTAAATCATATACACAAAAGAGTCTTGAGCAGCATTTGTGTACAAAACATGTTTTGTTGTTCTGAGTGAAAAGTACTTAGGTACCCTTCATATCCAATATAAAATGAACAATAACAAACATATGTTAAAATCAGCAAATTAACAGCAACTGTGCAGAAATGTATTGTCTATTTTTTGTCACTTATTTTCACTCAGATATGTGATCAGGGCATCTGAACTTTTGCACACTGTACATTGAGGATGTATTTGTTTATACCTGTTATTCTAGTGATGCTGCCCTGTACCTTATATTAAACAGCCTGTGTTATTATAAGTATGAGACTATAAATTACAGAAGGGCAGATACTTTGTAGTGAATGTAGATTTGATGTTGAAAAGTGAAATAACAATGGTAAGAAATACATACATGCAGATAGCCACATGACAAAAGTTAAATCTCAATCAAATCTGATTATTTGGGGTCATTTCACTCCAGTAAACAGTTAATAAACAGTATTTAATGCTAATAGTAAAGCCTATCAAGTCTGGTCATTCTTTTCAGTTGACCTACTGCCTTTCACTGTGGAAAATGTTTTCCTTTTATAAATTCCAAATATGATTACCAGAATATTAGGCCATGAGTCATTTGGTATCAAACTAAAAACAAAACTAGTAAATGAATTCACCCATACTTTAACTAACTTTATGGGTACATTGCCAAATGGATATACCAATTTTAATGTGTAAAGGTGCCGTTTTATCATGTGTGAACACACATCAGCGCAGCACACAGTGTGAACACACTGAAACTGAACCCATTTATGTGAGTGAAGCTGTGGGCAGCTAATGATACAGTGTCCAGGGAGCAGCGAAATGTCAAGAAATCTGAGTTATTTTTGTCCCTCATAGTTTCTGTTATGTAATTTTGCTGGATTTTCTCATTTACATTTTGGTGCCCAAAGAGACTCCAACCTCTTCATGCTGAAGGTGTCATAGAAAGGAAGGTGATGAGGTGGGAAATTTCAGACAAAATTGTGTGTGTTTGTGTGTGTGTCAGACAGATATATGCTTGGGTTTAACATTGTTTGTGATGGAGTTCTTTTAGTTGAATGACTCAAAAGACTACAACTCCCAGCACATATGTTTCTTTCTGACGCCCCCACCCCCTGCAGGGGGCCCCCGTGTCAGCGCGTCAGCGTTGCGCAGCCCGGGTTTGAACCGAAAGCGGAGTGACCTTCCCGGGCAGGCGGAGACAGGAGAGACGCTCACTCCGGAGGAGACAGAGCAGCACACTGATGTCAGCACTCCAGCCCTCAACTCTCGGTACAGAGATGAACAACAACCTAGCGGGCGACGAAATTGGGTGAGACAGACACTGTTTTGTTGCAAACAACGAATTATTATTATTGAAAGAAATATTCGATTCTGGAAATACCACCATTGTAGCTGGAGGGGGACCGACCTGCTGCAACAAACGAACGGCTAGCGTACTGGGAGCTAGTTGAGGAGCCACCAAGTGTCGTTTATTCCAGCTAGCTCGGGCTGTTAGCCAATTTACCTGTGTGCCAGCAAGGTGAACGTCCAGTTTAAGAAACCAAAAAAGTGGAAGTAATTGTGATCCGAGAGCAGGGCTTTTTGTTAACCGTGAGAAGCTGAACGCTTCAAACGAGTCATTCATAGTTAGCTGTCAAATTGCCTTTATTTAGAAGCTAACGACATTAGCTGCCGTTAGCCCGAGCTAGGTTATTTGCTGATTTTTGACCTCCGGTGTGTCACCATTATAAATATTCAACTAGTTTTCTGCTCCTCGATACCAAATACGAGGCTAGTTTCTCAGCTTCGGAGCCAGGAATGTTCTGTTTGGACGGCGGGTTTTGTTGATGGGCAGTAAGTCAAGAATGACGAATCAAGTGCCCAAGCTGCAGATCCGTGATAAACACTAGTGAAAGTGACGAGACAAGTCCGCGCTGCCATCCGTATAACTAGTATCTGCTCACATAGAAGTGGTTTTCTTGTTTTTCTTTCTTTCTTTACAAGCAATTCTTAGTTGTTGCTTGTTCCATTCACTTGCTGTAACACCTAATTATCTTACAGGAAGCTGTTTGTGGGTGGATTAGACTGGAGTACTACTCAAGGTGAGTGTATTTGAGCACGTATCGTGTAAAGATGTTTTACATGGTCTAGACCAGCTTATACTGAATATCCCAAGTATGCTAGAAGCAATTTTGATTCCTCTGCCCTCCTTTTTACTCTGTGGCAACAGAATTTAAGTACCTGCGGTGATAAGATGCTTCCAGTAGCTTTATATGCTCACTACTGTTTGACCCACACAGCATATAAGAAGAAAGTAACAGTGCCCATAAAATAGAGCCTCTTGTTTCTGTTGCTCATAAGAAATGTGTGTGTTTCTTCTTAATATTTAAATATGTCCTGGCAATAATATAAGAAACCTTTATTAGTCCCACAAGTGGGAAATTGTGTCTATTGCAAGTGTGATAAATACTGCATCCTCTTCATAATGTTAAGTATTATATAGACAGTTTATATTGGCATATACTTGCAGTTGTTTTTATCACTGCTTGGCATTTGGATAGGAAAATGAATGTATGTTTCCTGCAAACATGGACTTTGCTCAGTTAATGCCTGCTGTATCAGACATGCCATAGCATGTCATTGCCTTTTCTCTTTCTTTTGTTAGAGACTTTAAGAAGCTACTTCTCCCAGTATGGAGAGGTTGTGGACTGCGTCATCATGAAGGACAAAAGCACAAATCAGTCCAGAGGCTTTGGGTTTGTGAAGTTTAAAGACCCGAACTGCGTTCGGACTGTACTGGACACTAAACCTCATAACCTCGATGGTAGAAATGTGAGAATCAGCAGCTTTTTGCTTTTCCAATGGCGTTTGGTTGAAATTGAACAATGCGACTTTGATTCTTTTGTAAAATAAATTAAAAGTGGTACCAGGAAATAGTCATGGTTAATTAAACCAAACCATGTATTGTTAAAATTGAATTCTCTGCTGTTATAGATTGACCCCAAACCATGCACTCCAAGAGGAATGCAGCCTGAGAAGACACGAACAAAAGATGGCTGGGTAAGCCGTGTGGTAGTGTAAGGATATTTTCACAGTTCAGGCCATTTGTTTTTCAAATTATGTTCTTATTGGCTAAGGAGTGTTTGTAGATTAAGCAGTAAGGAAAGAACAAGCTCTTCAGTGCTCCTGTGAATTCTGTGCCAATTTGCATGGATGTGAGCTCCTGAGCTGCATAAAATGAATGTAATATAATTTGGCTAGAGTTATGACATTGTTTTAAAGTCTATGCTTGTTGTATGCATTTTAGAAAGGGGGTAAAAGTGACAGCAATAAGTCCAAGAAGATATTTGTTGGTGGAATTCCTCACAACTGCGGTGAACCTGAACTCAGGGACTATTTTAACAGATTTGGAGTGGTAAGATGTATTGTCATATTATTCAGATACTTATCAAAAGTCTTGGCCTTCTTATCTACAAGTTTTAGAAAAATGGAAGCCACTACATTACAGTAGCAGTTTATCCTAATAATCTTTTTTTTGAGGGTGATTGGTTCATTTATTTGTGACTTTTTACTATAAATTTGATGTAACTTTGTGCTGGTGACTGTAGATAAGTCTTTGAGTGGCCACTCAATTCAGCCACTCAGTCATTTGTCATATATTTCTTTTTTTTTTTTTGAAGGTGACAGAGGTGGTAATGATCTATGATGCGGAGAAACAGAGACCCCGAGGTAAAAGCTGATCTAGTTCTGTTCCCATTACATCTGTCTTCATGCTTATGACAAACTATTCTAACCCAAAGAGAGTGGAGTCTCACTCCATGTCCTTCAGCAGAGCACATTCAGATATCATTTCTCACCCTCATGTCTCTGATACTGTATTCGGCATGTTAGAGTTCCTGCACTGAGAGAAGGCAAACTGAGTACATTGACAAAATGCAGACCTTTGCATTGTCTGAACATCTGTCACTGAATCAGCTTCTAATGCATTTGCTTGACTTTAGACCCGAGGAACAGTCTTGCATGCTAGCCGCCCATATTTTGAGTCCTTTTTATTTTCATTTCAAAGGTGCTTATTTGCCTAAATCTCAGGGATTCCCAACAGTAATTACTTAGCTAGAACAAAGCCAGCAACCTGATTGAAATGTTCTGCTAGTTAGAAATGGCTCTGCTAGTTAACAATTTCATGGATAAAAATAAATGAGAATTGTCTGCAGTATTCAAGTGACACCACACAGGTGACACCACACAGGTTCCACAGGACAACTTACAGTGAAATCAAGACTAAGCTTGGCTGGAATTAACTCTAAATAGTTTCAGTTTGAAGCAGAATTCAGGTAAATAGGTATACTAAAGTGAGCATTTAGATGTTTAATGAAATGAAACAGAATTTTGATAATATGAAGACACACTCTTTCAAATCTTTGAAACATATTATGAAGCAAAATTTCTGAGAAGATATTAAGAGACTCTATGTAACGAGTATAAAATATATTTTATGTAGAATGTTTTGATTATTAACAGTTAATACCCCACATTTTAATGCAAATTGAATATCCATTGAAGTGTATTGTTTCCTCATCATTTGCTTAAAACGAAACAAACAAAAAAAATCTCAAAGTCCCCAGTAATCACATCAATCTCTTTGAGGATACTTGGAATAGTTTGTCATTTGAACATTTTCTGTTGCATTTTGAATTATTTGCATTGAATTTCTTTGTTATAACCTTAGGAATTGAGTAAGTTTTTTATTCTGCTGTTATACTGATATTCTGGATGATGATTTATTTCCACATGTAGTAAATTAAGTAAGCCCTCTCTTTCTTTTGTGTTCCTTTCTCCTTGTAAACTGTTTAATTGTAATTAACTGTTTCCTCAGATTTGTTTTTTCCTTCAGGTAGTGATCAGAGTGGCACCACATAGATAAAGGCCTGGTAATATTTGTGTAATATATATGTGTATGTATGTGCAACAGTGACAGTTTGGGAGGTGTAGCCTGAATTCACTAGAAGAAAAATATTTGTGGAAGTGTAACACTTTTTTGTGTCTTGAGTACAGCAGTTAGAACTGAGTATACTATCAGCTCGGAAAGTCTCAGCCTGATGAGTTATATGTTGATTTCCAGACTCATTACAGAGACTGATTGTATGCTGCGTTAGGATTTTCTTAAATATTTGATTGAATCCTTGAGTTAAATTTGACCTTTTCATTAATGTCTGGCTTTGCAATGGAGCATATTGTTATCCGAATCGAATATATTCTTAAATTCAATCTATTTAGGAGCTTTGGACATATTTTATACTGCAGTAAGCCCCATTTTGTTGCCACCTCCTGACATGTAGGTCTTTAGATTAAGTGAACTAAATTTCTTTTAGGTTTAAATGCTTTTGTGATGCTTTATTTTTGAGTTATTTTCTGCTGTACTCATTTTGCGGCGTGTGTCATGTAGATTGAACAGCTAATCAGGATGAGTGGTTGTAACCGTGCCAGAAGCCTATGTTGCTAACTTTAATTTAGCTCTGATGAAGTTAGGTCTTCCGATTAGGGGGCAGGTCACTGGTATATTTAGTACTAATTTACACAGATGGGGCTGCTCTGTATAGTGTGAGAGATCTCAGATCTCCCCCTGGGTCTCAAAGGATGCTTAATTGGAATCGGGTTAGTTCCCAAAGTGGAAAGATTCTCACAACCCAGTTCTGCCACACAGTTATTTGATCAGAGTAAAACTAGTTCACACAGTGGTGCTGGAGATGGTGCTGAGGTTGCAGCAGAACTTTCAGCACCACTGCTGCTGTCCTCTAGTTCATGCTCTGGTTTATCATAAAGATGACCTTGAAATCAGGGACTGGCCTCATTGTGATGTTTTCTGCCTCAACTAGATAAATGTCCTCTTGAGGTAAACATTTTGCTCTCTTTTACTTCAAACACAGATTCCATTTATAAAGGCTCTTCTTTAAAGCAAACAGAATTGAGAGCTCATTAGCTTTGGTTACACCTCATGTAAGCCTGATCATGCACAGACTGTTTTAGCCAGACTTTGGCCTTTTATCTCTGTGGTGCTTTTTTAGCTATGCTGTAAATTCCTTGTCTCATAGTTTGCCCAAAGTTGTGTCATTTTGGGAAGGCTTTGAGAAACTGTTAAATTATGTAGTTCATCATTTTTGTTATGCGTTAATGATTGTGGCTGGTGCCAGCGTTTGTTGTACAATAATACAAGGGGACATTAAAGGTGGGGTTCGGATGAAACTGCATAAGAATTAGAAATGAAAAAAAATAAGCTAAAAGCATTTGTCTTGTTAGATTGTCTAATGTATTACAGTGCATTGCTTGTAATATGATATGCCCTCAACTTAGTTATCAAGTGTTCACACTGACTGCTCATTCAACTGTTAATGATTAAATCAAGTGAAGGTTAATTTGCACAGATGGGGAACAATGTTAATTTTTTACTAGACAAGAGTGGAGTTCTTGGCCAGGCATTTCTGTTGTACCACAGATCGCGACATCATCCGAACTCCCGGTGCCCCCTTGATCCCCCCCAACTGTTCTTCACCTTGTTCTGTCCCAACACCCTGCTACCTTGATTCACTTTTGGTCGTTGGCTAGGTTTTGGATTTATTACTTTCGAGGCCGAACAATCAGTGGACCAGGCTGTCAACATGCATTTTCACGACATCATGGGCAAAAAAGTGTGTAGTTGTAGTTTTATTTTACCCTAAAGCAGAAACTGAAGCTTGGGCGATGGATAGTGTTCCGTTTCAGTGCTGTGAACCAATTTATGCTTTTCTTCTCAGAAAAGGAACACACAGAAAAGGAACAGTTTATTCAGAAATAAACTGTTACGTCTAGCTAAGCTTTGGTACAGCTCTCATGTCAAATATAGAATAAATGACTAGCCATTACAAGGAGTACATCTTTCAAAAATGAATCACTGACAGTGAGTCATATTGAGCACAGCTTCTGTAGTCGCCCAAGGTTTAGTTTACTTGGACCACTCCTTTAGGTGGTTTCATGCGTGTGAATCTGTATGGCCTATTTGTTGAGCTAAAAAGGGTGAGTTTTTGTACCTGCCTAATATAACATTTAATTAATTTGCACCTAAAGGACTGGTCAATGTCATTTTCCATCTTTTATTATTCATTTTGTTTCTGCCAGGTCACTTACTGTTTGAGTTCTTGATATTATGCAAGAAGTTAAAAAAAAAAAAATAGAAAAACCTCAATGAAGTGACCTTAGGTTTAGAATCTCCATACTGTGTCAGTTTGCCTTCTGAAAAACAAAGCTACATTGCATTCAAGCTAAATAGGTTGCTGTTTAGCATCTCTGTTTGGTAACCATGGTTTTATTACATTAAACTGGTCAGTTCCTATGGATGTGTTCTTTAGTGCTTTTAGTGCAAGGTTTGTTTCACAGACAATCATTAAGCCTAGACCTGAACTAAACTGTTCAGCCATGCAGTCTGTATACTGGTGGATGTGTATCTATTACTCACCAATCTGAAGTTGCCTCTGGCATTATTATGTCCTTCCTCTCGACCGCTGTGTGCTGATTCAAAGTGACGAACCACTTCCATGAAGTTTGCTGTAGTTGTCTGTAGAGGCTCTGAGTTGCTGTCCTACATTGTATTTATTCTCTAGTACCAACTCTCTCCTTGACTATGTCCTGTTTTCCTTCAGGAAAACAGGTTCTCCAGTACCTAGGCTATTGTTCTTGATCTGACATTATTGCGATGGGACTTCAGGGAGGTGGGGGCCATACGTTATATATTTAGAAACTGGAGCATATCAAACTGTGTTGCAAATCCCAGCTCTGGAGTCGGACGCCAGGACTTCTGCGCTTCCTCCCATCACTCTGAGCCCTGAAGCCCGCGGGAGTGAGCCTAGGTAGTCGAGCGGAGGGCCGCAGACTACTCGCTCAAACTGGTGCCTAATTAGGTCGACAGAGAGGAAAGAGGGAAGGCAAGAAAGAAAGTCACCGCGTTTTATGCTACTTTGCGAGCAGAAAATATTGTGCCTTGCTCTTGATTCAAGGTGACCCCAATAACTCAACCCATTTGGAGGCTGTTCTATTTCCGTCCTCCCCATTTTACTCTCCCAGTGTGTGTGCGCGCTTTTCTTGAACGGCTGGTACATCTATAGTTGGACACTAGAAGTAATGGGATAAAAATTTATGTTGCCTCTGATCTGGTTGGCTCTAGTTTATAAATAGGCATGGTTCCGAAGTCCTCTTTCTTTCAGGTCTACACATTTTACTTATCAGATGATTATATCGTAATTGCATTTTCCTCCCATGTTTGACACAGTATGAAGATTCATTTCTGAAAAGAAGTATTACTCCATTATTCTCTGCATGTATTTTTTATTTTATTTTATACAGTCAGATAAAAATTGTCATCATATTTCTACTCCAAATTAATCTGAAATGAGGTTCTTAAACGCGTTAGCCAGGGTAAGGTAAGTCTGGTCTTTCTATCAGCAGTTTTTTTTTATATACTTAAAGGGGATAAGATACAAAAAAAATGCAGGGACAATGTTTCTCAGGTACATTTTACATGAACATTTCAAACTACATTTTACTTAGTTTCTGTGCAATTCTATTGTAGAGATTTGGTCGTTTGTAACAGATCTGGAGATTTAAAAATTAAATAAATTCTGGAAAAGCTGGTTGAAAATGCATTTATTTCAAAAGTACCTTAGAAACATTGCTTTGGAAATAGAACCAATAAGCCCAGTATACATCTTTATAACTGTACTGAGCTATCGTATTCAACTTAAATAAGGCTATCTCAACAGAACTGCAAGCTAAGTAATTGATGAGGTGAGGGAGGCACGTTGCTCATTGAATTCGGCCCTTTCAAGTTATTCTGTCTTTGTCCTTTGTCCAGGTTGAAGTGAAGAAGGCTGAGCCTCGGGACAGCAAAGCTCCTGGCCCTGGGCAGCTGGGAGCAAATCAATGGGGACCCAGAGCCATCTTAAGTGCAGCCAATGGCTGGGCTGCACAGCCTGCTCAGAGCTGGCATCAGAGCTACGGGCCTCAGGGTGAGTTAGGGCGAATAGGTCTCCCTCTGGGAACATGACATTCTAGTGTGAAAAAAGATACCAGAGGCGCCAACTGGTATCTGAGCCGCAGTTTGCCTCCGTTTTGGCTGCACTGTTTGTGCCATCTGTTCGAAACCACAGTGGGTTTGTCTACAGTGTAAGGGTGACTGCTTTCACATAGCGAATACACAAGCAGTTCACGCCAGAAGAAAGCTTGCTCGGCTTGAAGTGAATCCAAAATGATTGCGACCTTTAATTGAATAAGTAACACCTTAACTCATGTGAATGCCTGAAAGTACTCTCTTTTCTACAGGGGTTTGGGTGTCCACGGGTCAACCTTTAGGTAGGTTTCGTTACATAATTGTTTTTATACACTGCCAGTCAAAAGTTTGGACACATGATCACATTCAACGATTTCCTTTGTTCATTATTAGCTACAGATTAAAATTGAAAACATCACCTATTGCTCTGATGACAGCTTTGCACACTATTAGCATTTTTTAAGTCAGATTCACAAGGAAATGACCTGGAATGCTATTTAATTAACAGCAGTTCATTTAAGAGCGTCAAGAGTTCATTAGTGGAATTTCTTTCATTTTTAATGTGTTTGGGATCATCAGTTGTGATGGTCGGGTTGGTCAACAGTTAGTGATCCTATTCCACTACGGTTCTACTCCACATTATGGCAAGAACTTCCAGTCCATCATTACCTTATTACAAAACATATTCTGGTATGTTTAACTACATAATTCCATGTGTTCATCATTTTGAAGAAAGTAATAAAAACAAAAACATTGAATGAGAAACTTTTGACTGGTTGTGTATATTTACTTGTTACATCCAAATACAATCCAATTATATAACTGAATAGAATTTTAAATAATGAATTAAATGATAATTGGTCATGAATAGATGTTTATAAATATCAGTGAAGTATAGAAACAGTGTCACACATTATGTAAAACAGTATTTTGGCTTGCTTAAGTAAAACAAAATCTTTGTTTTAGTGGAAGAGTTGGTTAATTTCAGTACAGAGATTTTTGTGAAAGATCATAGAATGTTCGAATGTTTAGTTGATTAAGTTTATTGCACATAAATTTGTGTTCTGCCGAAATACTTCATTTTGTGATGCTTTAAACATGTGCATCTGGCTGTTTATTTATTAGCCTTCCTGTTTAACTCAGGTGGGTATTGTCCTCCTTTGCCAACGGGCCGAGGAACCCCTGCACAGCCTCCCTCTCCTTTCAATGCGTTCCTAGTCACAGCACCCCCGACAGGAGGATTTGGGGCACCTCAGGGATATCCCCAGCAGGGCTATAGCACACCCCCTCAGTTTGGTAAGTCATCAAAACACCACCCTCTGTTTGAATTTTGGAGCAGATAAGATGAATAAATCTGTTTTTGGGTGAATCACATGTCACTTTATGGCTCTGGTCCTACGTTGTCTGTTTTCAAATGTGCAGAAAGTGATTTCAGAAATAATTTTCCTGAAATCAAGAATTGACCGTTATTCTTGGAGATAAGACAGCTGTTATTTTCCAGTTTAGACCTCCTACAGATTGTGATTTCAGCATTATTAGATCCTTAGAAATCACAATGCGACATGGATCTAATAAACTTGGGCATGACGTGTAGGTAGTATGATGAAAACATATGCTACAATGCAAGTTAGTACTGAAGAGCAAAATGTCATCAGCATGTGCTAGTGGTGTGTTAACAGAACAAGATAAGTTGCTCTCCGGTAATTGTGTTTTTAATTTGTGCAGAGAAAGAGCCGGGCCCATGTATTGGTATCATTTCGCTAATTGGATTGTTTTGTGCTATGTCACATTGATAAATACATCATTTAATGTTTACTACTTAGTCAGTACATGTAGACTGTAGCAGCACACACACAGATGGTTATCCTAAATTTTTGACATTGTCAGAAAATAATTGCCAGCGAAAATAATCTTTGGTCGCTTTTGACCATCTCTCTCAGCACAACGTAGGACCACTGTTGAGAAGCCATGACCAGAAAAAATCGCAACCGTTATTTCATGATTGTCATCTTCCGTCCGGGGCGGAAGTCAAAATTCATAAATGCTGTCATACCGATATGCCACGACTGTCCACAGAATTTTCTTGAGACCACAGCATTTGGTTGCAATACAAACAGCCTAGATGCCTAGCAGTTTGTGTCTACTAACCATAACCATAACCATAACTGCCAGTTAACAGTTAATTTACACAAGGACCAGATCTCTAATGGTGCAGAGTTGTTTAGCCTACTTTGATTTGTCTGTAAAGAATTGTTTGGCATGTTCATCTTCCGTTTGGATTGTAAGGACAATGCTGAAAACCAAAGGTGCATTTAAAAATAATTATTCTATGCAGTGTTTTGAAAAGATTTTTTAATGTAAATGTTTATATATTTATTGATCAGTTCTGCTATTTTGCACAATATAAATATTTGATATGTATTTCAGTTGTTAAATATAGGTATTTGCAGTAAAAAATAAGCAGCTGTTAACCTACACAAATGGGCTTAGTGTTCTCTGAAAGGTTTTAGCTGGAATACCACAGTGTACTGAAACTGTACTGAAAGTGTACCACGTTATAAAACATTTACTAAGTTACTTATACATTTTATTTATTTATTTATTTATTTATTTATTTATTTATTTATTTATTTATTTATTCAGGGTACAGTTTTGGCACGCCTCAGGGTGATCAGTTTGTACCACAAGGAATGCCTCCCCCTCCTACAACTCCTGGAACAGGGCCCTTGGGCTTTGCCCCAGCTACCACCCCAACTCAGGACATGAGCAAAGCCCCTCCAGCACAGGCAGACTTCTCCTACAGCCAATATGGTGAGTAAATGGCTCACCTGAACCGTGCCATGTCTTCTCCTGTTACTGTTGAGTGGCTCCATTTTCTAAACCACCTTAGCTGCAGTCCATTACTGTGATACTCACACAAGCAAGAGCTTGCTTTTTATAACACATGGCTGACCTGGCATGCCGGCATCACTTGCACACAAGCTTGCATATGACCTTAAGCAAGTTGCAACACATCCACCACTATTGTGAATATGGTCAAATGGATGTTTATCATTTATGTGCATTAGGATGAAGACAATCAGTCATATGTTTGAATTAGATCATCCTGTGGTGTTGCTTTTTGGATGGTGCGACGAATTATTTATATAAAAACAAACATTAGCAAGCTTGGATGATTCTGAGATGTATTGAAGCTGAGCAGATCAGTCTTTAGTATAGGTGGAGTTATGGTAGAATAACTTTTGACTTTAAACTGAGAAAATCTTGCCAATGATGCAGATACCAATTTTTCTTTCTGTAATATTTAGGGGCAATGATGGATCAGAGAGATTGCTCAAACTGATTAGGGCTGAATTATATTGTTTCTGTCAACAAAAAAAAAATTCAATGGTATCACCATTGTTTCAGTTTTTGTTTTTCTACATCAGTTGAACACTGCAGCCACCTTTTACACATTTTGTGTGAAATTGCCAAACAGAAATAAGTCAAAATTTAAATAAAATGTTTTATATTAACATACAATGACTATTTTTTCCTTCTTCAGCAAAGTTAACATTTTGGAGATACTTGGGGTTTTTTTTTTTGGATAATGAACATTTGAAAAGCAATTACATTGCTTTCTATTATGCTGTTTATTATGGCTGCAAAAGACCTGCCATACATTGAACACATACACTCACCTAAAGGATTATTAGGAACACCATACTAATACGGTGTTTGACCCCCTTTCGCCTTCAGAACTGCC
>JBBPCW010000037.1:11904483-11933734 GCA_037974425.1 Phenacogrammus interruptus
CATTGAGGCAACTGCCATGTGATTGGTTGATTAGATAATTGCATTAATGAGAAATTGAACAGGTGTTCCTAATAATCGTTTAGGTGAGTGTAGATTGGCTTGCATTGTTTGTAACCTGAATTATTTATATTTGCTTGAACAAATGAAAAAAAAAAATACATGGCGGGTTCTCACACACACACACTTACACGAGTTAGTACCATGCCTCAAATTTTAATAAAACAGAAAACAGAGACTATGCATGCATCATGCACCAACAAACTCAGGTGTGAAATCACAGGTTTAAGATGTCACATCCCGAGGCTGCAGAGTGAACCAGAGCTACTCTCAGTGTTGCCCTCACCTGCCTTAGTGTGTCATGCTTATGCTTTGCTTCCATTCATCAATATCATTAGGGCCGAATGCCCTTAAGATAAGCACAGTATTTAACAATATGAAGTCAGCAAAAGGACCAATCCATTCACCTTAATTGTTCCTGATTCAGCGTCTTTAGATCTTCAAGTCTCAGAGCAGGCAGATCTCACCATAGAAAGCAGATCAATTTGTCAAGGCTTTTCCTTGATTGGTAGGAATCTATCCCCCGGAGTTAGTGTTAAAGATAGACTCTCTCTGGGTTTAGTCAACCTGGTCTCCTCATCTCCCTGATAGGCTTGGGTAACTATCCTCAGGACCCCTCTGCCTACGGACCAACGCGTCCTTCTCACAGTTATGGTCAGGATGAGCAGGGATATAGTGCAGGTAGGTGTGAGCTACTGTATTTTACAACCATCCAATAAAACAGCAGATGCAACAGTACATAGATTCATCAGACGTCAATGATAGTTTTTGTTTTCCTTCTTACATGCATTTTACATACTCAAGTGGTGCACATACCATGTTCATGTGTTGTATGTATATTTTCCATCAAGTATACACTGTTTTTTCCTCTACATTGTATACTAAGTACAGCTACGTGTCATTTTAGAGGCCAGTATTATAGGTGTAGACTGAGATGGACAAAACTCTTCCCCCTTGCTATGTACTGGCAACCTACATTTGCTCAAACGTCTTGATTGGTAGGATGGTAGTAAATATCCAGTGGCATCGTAGCTGTAGTTTACTATGCACAGATGGCTCCCTTTGACTTTTTATTTTTCTTCATCTCTGCATTGCTTTGCTGGCAAAATGATAATCTAACACTTTTGTTTTTCTGTATTTTGTGCAATTTTTTTTCATGCAGCATTTGCTGTTTGCTCGCCAGATGTTTTATAGACGACTGCACATATCTCAAGTTGAATGCAAAATACAAAATATTTGTGGCCATGCCAGCAAGCTGTTCCTGTCTTTTCATTTAAATAACCCCATTAAAATAACATTATTTCAAAGAATATGTATTATATAAGCATTTATTTTTATTGTCTTTAAATAGCTTTCTTTTCCTAGTTTTTTTTTCCTTGCTTCTGTTTTAATCATAGTGTCTGAGTTCATTAATTATTTTGCTTTACAGCTTTTAACGTTTGCAGTTTCAAACACCTGGTCTTGAAAAGAGGATACATGTTCCTCCTAAAGTCCCAATTTCATACACGCTTATTTAGTTATTCATCTTGAACCTCTGTTTGTGTCTATTTTAACAGGTTATGGTCAGGATTTGAGTGGGTTTGGACATAGTTTTGCTGACCCCACCCAGCAGACTGCTTCGTACGCTGCCCCTTCTGCACAGCCCTCATCAGGCCCCCAACCGGCAGCGAGCAGTTTCGGCCGTGGACAAAACCACAATGTACAGGGCTTCCATCCTTATCGGCGCTGAGCGTTTCCCTCCAACCTCCACAATGCAATACAAATTGTCAGGGAAATGGATGTTCTGAACCCAAACAATACTGAGCTTTGGGGCTGGTGTCTGACGAACGTTACAAACGTATTGGAGGGTGTACGTGTGTGCGCGCGCGTGTATGTGTGTAAATCGTGAACGAAGACTCCTATATGAGGAGATCACGTTCATTGTGTATTTTATATTAGGACAGAGCTACTTAGCAATAGATTTTTAATTGTCTGGTGGAACATCAGCACAGAACCACACCAGACGTGGAGTGACAGGGTCTCCCATTTCCTCAGCTTTAATTCTGTTAGGAGACAAATGTTTTATTTTCAATTTTGTGGATTTTGTTTACTCACTGAGCCTTTGACCATTTTATTTAAAAAATTGTTTGAAATAGAAATTACAAATATTGTATTATACACCTAAACTGTGCAATTTTTTAAAAGAATTTTGTACTACTATATGTGCGCTTTTTTTTTTCTTTCTTTTTTTTTTTTTAAAGGATGTAGATTTCCCTCAGGTGGCTGTTTTAGTGCACTGTGCACTTATGCAAAAAAAGAGGAGTTTTATTTGAAATAAATGATTTAAAGAGAAAACACTGTTGCATTTTTATGTTTCAATGTCTGTTTTTGTGATTATGGGAATTTAAATGCTTCATGATGAGATTATACACATGAATACATACACAGGCGTACAGCTTTAACAGTTTATTAGACTAATTCTGTGTAGATACAGTAACTTCTGGAACAGTGCTGTAGATCACACAAGAACATGGAAACACAACCTATGTATTTTTTTTTCAACTTTCACATGCTGCATTATTGCACTGTTGAATAAAAGCCTATTGGTTTCTGACTCTGATTCACACCGTGGCTTTAAACCAGCGATCGGTAGAACCAGAACCAAATAATTGCACAGGTGCTCTAGATGATTCAGCTTGGCTACATGCATTGAAGAAAAATCTTTCAGAAGTGGGATTGTTAAAATGCCCAGTTTTTAAATGGCTTTAACTCTACTTTCATTTCAAACTAATAGTCGTTAACATCTCACTAAAGATCAGCTTTTACACATTATTTTTATCGGACTCTACTAAATGATGTGTATAAGATGTCTGCCCAGTGCCTCTAAACAATGCCATGTCTCAAATCTTTTTATCTTTCTGTCTCAGTTAGACTGTTATAAAAAATTAACTTTGTCCAGTTAAGTTCTCTGCTGTTTATAGATCAACACTGGAGCTCCAGGGACTGAGTGTGTGACAGGGCTCATCAGTTCAGGTCCTGAAGGGGCAGAGTCCAGCAGAGTGTGCTGCTTTCCCCTTTCAAGTCTTTAACTTACACTATACTAATAAAAATGTTGGAAGGCCTGACATCAACAGGGACTTTAATGTCATTGCATTCAAATACTTTAATATTGAGCCAGGCCTTATCATCTAACATCAGTACCTGACCTCATAAATGCTCTACAGCAGGGGTGTTGGGGCTGATGTTAAGCACAGTTTGATGGTGGTTCTCAAACACAAACAATAAACTGACAAGATGAACCAGGTATTTCTGAGCAGGGAAATCACCCAATGCGCAGGGCACCGGCCCTCAAGGACTGGAGTGCGATACCCCTGCTCTACAGAATGAATGGGCACGATTTCCCACAGAAAATCTTGGAAAGCCTTCCTGAAGAGAGTGGAAGCTGTTATAGCTGCAAATGGGGGACCAACTCCATATTAAAGTCTATGGATTTGAATGCAATGCCATTAAATTTTCTGTTGGTAAATACTTTAAATCATATAAGGTAAGGGCTCTCTTTAAGCTGGCCATGTTCTTCCACCCCAAATTCAATAATTAAAAGGTGTCCCAATACTTTTGTCCATATCGAATGAATTGACACTTAAACAAATCAGTCCTTTAACGCCACCTGCTGATGGTTATCTCCTGCACAAGCAGAACAGTTCATCATCCATGCTATAGGGGGCGACTTTTACAGTGCTCCTGACCCCCAGGACTTTTTTTCCCCCTTGGCGAGTCGTAGTACCTTCCTTTTCCGGCGAATCTCTCAAGATGGTTGGTCGTGTTTTATTTGGTGTTTTAGTTGAATCTAAGAGAATCTGCCGCAAATATGAGCAATTGTGCGTCGGCCGTGATGCATTTGGTGCAAATTAGTGTTGCGTGACCCGTTTGTGGCTATATTTTTGGAAACACGGGCACTTTTGCTCAGATTAAGGCAGTAGTTGTAGCCAAGTGCCGTCAGACTGTTTGCTTTAAATTTGACAATATGAGGCTCTGTTAGTGTGCGATAGTGTGGGGGTCATTAGATCGTTTGTGTTTCATTGTACGATATAAAGTGAATTAGTTGTAGTTTGTGCTCAGTAAGGCTTTGGGATCGGCAGGTTCTCTACCTGGTTTTTGGTGGCTCTTGTTAACTCATATTTTCTCGCGTCTGTGAATCTTATGTCCGTAACACGTCTGTTTTTTCTATTTCCCTAAACGTATTGGATCAGCTGGAGTCATGTTTGAAGTCCCAATTTTGACAATTTGTTTGCTTGGAGCTACGAGGCTAATGTAGCCCGCAAGTAATATTCACTGTGGGACAAAGGTATTGGGAGCCCTTTTGGATTTAGGCAGCACCTCAATTCCAGTGGTGTATATCAAATGCACTAAGTAGAGACAATTATTACTACACTTGTTATTCAGGGTTTGGGCGAGGCCCCTTTAAGTGAAGGGCAATGTTAATCCTTCAGGATACCAAGACATGTTGGAAAATGTCAAGCTTTGTGGGCACCATTTGGGGAAGAACCTTTTCTGTAAAGGGACAAAAACAGGTCCATAAAGACATGGACCTGTTTTTGTTGGAGTTCAGTATTCAGTATTGACTGGCCCACACAAAGCTCAGACATCAACCCCATCCAACACCTTTGGGATGGACTGGAACAGAGATTACCAGCCCGGGTTTCTCATTCAACATCAGTGCCTAACACCGTAAATGCTCTGCATGGGCACAAATTCCCACAGAAACATCAACATCTTGTTGAATACCAAGTGTCATTGAAATGCAATGGTCAGATGTCCCAGTAGTTTGTCTATAAGGTGTAAGTTTTCGCCCAGACAGAGAAGCCCTTGGGTCAATAACTTGTATTGGGAATACAAGGCTGATTCACTGTGTTTGAGATGAAGACGAACTGGTCAGTTGGTTTGTCTGAGAGCCTAAATTACAAAACTAAAATATTTGTATAAAATGTCTTTGCAGGCGGATGTCGAGCAGAAGAAGAAGCGTACCTTTAGGAAGTTCACCTACAGAGGTGTGGACCTGGACCAGCTCCTGGACATGTCTTAGTAAGCCTCTTTATTTTGTTAATATGAAATGTCTGGATTAAATCTGTCAGCCTTGGACTATTGAATGAAAGGTGAACCCTGATGTACACATCAAAATGCCCAGTGGATTAGATGAGGATGGGATTCAGTGGGGTAAAGTCCTTTCCACTGGATGATTGTGATCAGCTCAATGTCTGGTCCCAGACAACTCATTTGTTAGCTACTGTAGTTAATACCCAGTTCATAGTTAGTACTATGTGACATCGCAGAAAATTGTCCTGGTGTCATCTTCAATGTGACGAATTCTGTGGCAGTGGAGAACACTGAAGGGATGGTCTTGACGCTCAGTATCTCTGACCAGTCTAGTCTGCATTGTTTGTTTTGGTACCTACTTGGCTCACTTGGAACCACAGTGGATTAGAAATGAAAAATAGAACTTGGTACAAGTTAGATTTGCCTGATAGACAGTTGAATATAACATGTCTGTACACTGCAGTGGAAATGTGGCTATTGAAAAGACCTAGAAGATGCTTAAAAGTAAAGTGAGGTTCCACCATTTCGCTGCAATTTGTGTGAAGTGTCTGACTTCAGTCATTTTTGTTCTTCAGTGAGCAGCTTATGCAGCTGTACTGCGCTCGCCAGAGGAGGAGGTTGAACCGTGGGCTCAGAAGGAAGCAGCAGTCCCTTCTGAAACGCCTGCGCAAGGCCAAGAAGGAGGCCCCTCCCATGGAGAAGCCAGAGGTGGTGAAGACTCATCTGAGAGACATGGTCATCCTTCCAGAGATGGTGGGCTCCATGGTTGGTGTGTACAACGGCAAGACCTTCAACCAGGTTGAAATCAAGGTAAGCTGATCGTTTCTTTTCATGTGAATAGAGACCTCTAAAGGGCTGCTGTATGGGGTTTCAGTTAGCTAGATCATTTGTCAAATGTCTGTTCAGTAAAAGAAGACTAGATGCACTCATTTTGGCCCTTCTTAAGTTGCCAAAGTAGTGGTTTATTGGCACTATTTACCTAGATCATGTCTCATCTTTACTGAATGCATTTGTCTCTTACTGTTGATTGTGTCTGGTTTACTGTATCTTTAAAAGAACAATGTTGTATTGCAGCCCTAGACAGACAGGTGAGCTGGTATAAAAGCCTGATTTAATGTAACACTGTCCTCCTTGTGTTTTTCTGCAGCCTGAGATGATTGGTCACTACCTTGGAGAGTTCTCCATCACATACAAGCCAGTCAAGCACGGTCGTCCTGGTATTGGAGCCACCCACTCCTCTCGCTTCATTCCTCTGAAGTAAAAAGTGATCGATGTAAATAAAAGTGACATCCAACATATGTGGATTTTGTCTTTTCTTTTTTTCATGCCCCTGAAAAATTCCATGCATACCTGGAAAAAGGATATTAGCTTTAGATCAGGGCTGCCCAGCCCAGTTCCCTAGGGCAGTGGTCCCCAGCCTTTTGTGCTTCATAGACCAGTTTAATGTAAAACAGTATTTTCACAGGCAGGTGAAGATGCAACAAAAACATGTTTGTTTTTTACTCACTTTTGCTAGCGTGTGGGCTAAATTTTTGACATACCATAAAACGTGACCAAGGTTTGTTTTTTTGGCCCCTGATAAAAATATTGTCTTTCTGTGAGGCCCGGTACCTTTTCCCTAGGCCATGTATATTAAAATATATATAGTATCCCCATTAAAGTGATGCACACACTTTTTTTTATACCATTTTCCTTTAGGTAGCCGTTCTAATAACTAGAGATTTGAGTGTAGCAGTGACATTAGATGTGATGGTTAATGTTGCCCATAATGAACCAGTAACCACAGGGATTTTGCCAAATTTTCCAATTTAAAATTTAAACGGATAGTGCTGTCATTTGCAATTATAAACAATGCTGTACTGGACATGGATTAAGCTCAGCCTTGCGCTAAGTTGTATTGTCAGTGGTGACTCATCTGAAATCTTATTTAGTCCATGCTTAAGTGTAATGTGGGTCTGTGAAACTGGCTTCCAGTGTAGTAAATCAGGTACAGCTAGATATGTTTTTTCTTGTAGAGTTGCCCTGCCACCTAGTGCATGTTTCTTTATTTATCTAACAAAGGAGAACTAGAAATGGATTTCTAAACAATTTGGGAACATTTCTGCATAAAAAGGTAGGTACTGTATGTTTAAGCCTGTTTTGGACAACAACAACCTTGTGATTGTTTCTGGTACCAAATACATTTATTTTCAAAGTATAAAAAACAAATGATCATGTCAAAGTCCTTAGTCATACCAAAAACTAGAACATTTTTTGTTCATGCTATACTGTCAGTTTTTCATGAGAAGGTATAAAAGTTTTGCATTTGAAAAAAACAAAACTAAAGGCAATTTCCTATTTACAAATCGTCTGTTGTAACAAAACCTAGTTTGTTCGTTTTTGCAATATATATTTTTTAATAAATCCAGCTGTCATGTAAAAAAAGTCACAACAGAAATTCCAAAATCTGTTGTAAAGAATCCAATTATATTTGTGAGGATGTTTTTGCCTACTGTAAAGTTACTCTTTGGTAGATGCTAGATTTGTTCTGACAGAACCTATGCATGAAACACTGTGATCAATTCAGGTAGAGTTTTTTTTAAAGAAAGAAATCTTATACCAGGTAGATATTTCTCTGATACCCTAAAGGCCCACATATGCACTGTCCTGTTTTTTCTTTTCTTTTTCTTAACACAACTGCACTGGTTCCCTAAAAAGAAGGTGTGTACACAGAGGCGACTGATGGACAGAAAGAACAAGTGATTCACTCCTCAGAACTACTCATTTACAGTGAATCCTCACGAGGAGGCCGGATCAGCTCGGCCACTGCGCTCCCTTTCTTTCAGAGCAGGAAACTTTTTGCAGTTTCTTAATGTCAACCAGATCGCCATTGTGTTACTTTTTTACTTCTGTCCCCTCATGGCTCGTCCTCGGAGCAGTCGTTGGCCTGGTCAGGTCTTGTTCAGGCTTTGAGTTCGCAGGCTTGGGTGCGGTTGTCGGCCTTGCTGTTTCTTTAGAGCAGGAGGTTTTGTTAGCAGTTGCTGGAAGTGTTGTTTCTTGTTTGGGTTTTGAGGTAGTGGCCGGCTGCCAGAGGAAAAATTCATGCAACAGCGTGTTGACTGTTTCAGGGCATTCCATCATTACCATGTGGCTTCCTTCATCAATGACCTTCAGGAAACCCAGAAGCAGAATCTGTGGAGAATGAAATGAAAGACATGCCTTTCACAGATTCCTTCATTTCCATTCTGGATCTACCAACACTGTTAAACTGCAAATATATAGTATCTATACTTCTATACATACTGTATTGCTGTTCTATGCAATGCATTGAATACAATAGTGTTTATTCTCTCTCCTAAATGACAATACCACTTTGACATGAGGTACAAAGTTTTTTGATGCCAGTGTTTACCTCTGCCATGCGCTGGTCCTCCTGGATTGGCACAAACTTGTCATACATGCCATGCACCAGGAGAGTGGGCACAGTGATCTCAGCATGATACACCTCGTCACCCTCCGGCCAGTACTGACCACTCATCATAGACCGCAGGACAAAGGAGGACACGTTGAAGGCATTTTTGTCTTTCAGAAGTTTCTTTTCTTTTGCACCTTGATGAGCAAATCCAGCCCTGGATTAAACAAGTATGGTTTATATGAGTGATGTCTTCAGGGGTACAGTAAGAGGACTGAATGTTGTTGCAGCTGACACACACAAACTCACTACAGCGAACAATCACTTGAGAGAAACGATGTTTTAACGTTCTTACATGAGAAAGCTCCAGGACAGGCACGGTGACAAACAGTGTAGCACGCAGGTGGGCAGGTTGAAGATCGAACACAGGCTGGGTTCCAGAGCTGTAGGACCACCACCGTTAATCATCACTACTTTGTGAACCTGATCCGGATACTCATGGGCCAGGAAGGTGCAAAATGACACACTGAGGAAAATGGAAAGAGAAATTACTCCATAAACACTACAAGAGTTTGGACTATGCTATAAAACAAAATTGCGTTCATATAAACATAGAAAAAGAATTTAATTTAATATGCTCCTAAGCAATATTACAGGTTTAAAATAATTAATGGGACGCTATAAGCTGTAAAAATGTTCCACATCAGTTTTGAATGATGAAAGGCTCTGTAGATTACTGTTTAACACTAAAAATAACAAAAAGCTATATCATATATCACATTTCAAAAGTGTCTCGAAAAGTGTATTATCATTTTGATTAAACATTTCAAACAAACATCTAAAAATACACTTATAAAGGCCTTTTAAATAACTATGTATATTGTATGTATACTACAAAATGACATAAATTAATAGCTAAGTTATTCCAGAAAGTTTATACTGTAGGGAAAGCGCTTTCAGAAAGTTCTGCTGGTGATAAAGCAGAAACACTTTTTTTCCCTCTACATTAGAGCCAGTGAAGAAGGGTAAGAGTAATAAATCAGCCCTCACCCGTATGAATGTCCAATGAGAATATTTCTCCGTTTTGCGTATCTCTTGAATATTATCCGTATGTCTTCGGCCAGGGCATAAAATGTGTAGGCAGCTGTGATCTGAGGGGCAGAGCTTGCACCATGGCCCGTGAAGTCTGGGGCAATGACTTCATAGCCCAGCTGGGAGAAGTAGTCCAACTGGCTCTCCCAGATGTCCAGCGACCCTCCTACTCCGTGTATGAAGAACAAGGCCACGTCGGGGTGTGTTTCTTTGCAGCGGGTTATCTTGCGCTCACAGTCGATCATCACAGTGCGTTTAGGCTTCCGACGCCTGCGCTGAGGCTGCTGAGGCTGCTCTTGGGGTGTAACTGCGTTACAGTCTACAGCTTGTCTTGAGGCTGGGCTACTACTGTTCACATCCTCCATCTCCACCATACTTTCTCCATTCTGACAGCGCACAAGCTCAGGATGGGTTGCCTCACTCACATTCTCTATCAGTAACTGTCCATTGCGGTACACAGTGATTTTCCTCTTGCAACTCACGCTGCCTCCTTCCCCGCTGCCCGGCTCCTCCACCACTGGCCGGTCAGGGATGATGTGCCGGACCCGCAGAACCCTGCCTGGCTTCACTTCCACAAATTCGAAACCATCCGCAGGCTCGGACGTTTCAATAGGCACCACAACGTTGGCGGACTTCCCCGTTAAGCAGCAGAGAATTCCATCCATGAAGCTGGTCAACATAGCGGTTATCTGGAGATGAGACAGTTTCAACAGGTTATGATGCATTGTTGATTATTACACTTAATTTGAAGGTGTCATTAGTTGGGGGTAAAGAACAGTTTTCAGCAATTATTTTAAAATAAAATTTTAGTTTGAAACAGCCTGATCTCATCATGCAACAGAAGAGGTTGAAATACATTTTTACAGGTATTAGTTGTCTCAACCGGCCATGTTGGCTAAGGCCTCTAATTTAGACCACCATGAGTTGATCAGGCTGATGAAATCCTCTGATTCTGACTGTTTTGAAGCCTCTTGTTCCATTGAGTGGTGTTCTTTGATTGTTCTATGTCTATTCATGATGTATCTTCTGATGCAACAGGTCTTAACAAAACATAATGGAAAGCCAATTTATCTAATTAAAACAAAAAAATGTAGTCTGACATTGCAAGTAAACATAAAGGGTTGTGTCTGGGAAAAAATGGAGCAGAAGGGGGGTGACCTGGGGGTGCCAGATCAGTGCTGAGCCCTCTGGAAGTGTGGTGTTGGTGAAACATGAATGAAGGCAAACTCATTCATGTTTTCTACACTTTACAACTTATATTGAGTCTCTTTATGCCTGAAATACTGAAATAATGCAATGTTACCCTTTATACTTTCGGATCCATTGAGGCCAGGCCAGAGAGAGCAACTTTCGTTAATAGTAACGGTAAACTGTTTGTTTACAACACATTCCAGTAGCAGGAATATTACCCTGAGTATGTCTCCAAGAAAGCAGCCATTATCACATTGCATTTGATCTTAAAATGCACTTTTTTTTATTTTTACATGTATAAAGTATGTATATAATTAGACCAAGCTGTAGTTAATCAGAGCAAAGCTTACTGAGTATAAACACAGAAGGAAAGGATTTATGAACAGTGCTGGAGTAGATGTTCACCTTCAAGTGAAGCAAGTAAACAAAAGCTGAACAGCAAACAGTTCAATAATATTTTTGCAATTACTCACTATGCATATGTTGTTTAGATAAATACGCATGTAGAAGACATTCCTTTTGACTATTTTTGTATTTCCCCCTTTCAGTCTGCTCTAATGACAGGGGCAGTTTAGGAAAGTTCCCTTATAGCTAGGTTCATCTCAGTTGTTACAAACTGCACATAAAACTGTATTAGAATCAAGACTTGTCAAATTCAGTTCAATTCAATTGTCATTATTCATTTTTATACCAGAGACAGTGGAGCTACAATCTTTGATAATCAATACAATGGTCTTGACATTTAAAAAAATAACAGTATTACATAAGTGCTGTTTTGTAATCAGGATAACAGGGTTTAATGCATCATGCTATAGTAAAGTATATGACAGTAATCCCGTAAACATCCATGCAAATCTTTTCCCATGGGGTGAATATACTAATATACTAAATTAGCTCTATATGTAAGTGTTATAAAAGTGACTTACCTGTTAAATAAGACTCACAGCATAGAAACGTCGTATTATTCCTCCCCTAGTTGGTGTCGTGGAAGAAGGAGAGCGATAATCTGTTGTAGCCAATCCAATAATCTAATCTAAGAGGAATCTGTTGATCTAGACCAGATTTCAGGATATTTACATGTCCATTTACTCTACCTGGGACTTTTTCCTAACTAAAGATAACTTGTTGTTCGTTTACACCCAACACTGCATATTTCTTTGAGGTGTAGTGACAGCAAAACTGTAGATTAGTGAGGGATTACACCTGCTGGACACCTGCTGCTACGACAAACTCTGCTCCTCTTTTCCAGCCTGGACACCTGCAGATCTGCCTCAGGCCTTTTAAATGACACATTAGTGAGCCAATAGAAATCCAGAGCTGCCCCAGCAGAGCCAATAGGACACAGGTGAACGATTCACGATGAAGCTGTTGCTATAGGAAGTCAGTGACGGTCCAATCAGAGTGCACAACACTAATATGTTATTTAAATTGTTTTGTAGAGTAATTGCACGTCATTGCCCGAGTTGTAGAGATACCTATTACGGTTCCTGAAAAACAAGAGACCACTGTAATTTATTTTTAAATCAGCATCTGACAACCATTCCATGCCAGTGTCTGTTAAATTCCTACACAAGCACCTAATTCTGATTTATGAGATACTGATTACTGATCACCTGAATCACATCTTATTTAATGAGGAAATGTATAAACACTTAAATCAACACTTTCCTCTTGCAGTGTGAACAGCTGGGTTGCAAAACACTACTAGAAATTCATCAAAGGTAATTACTGTCATTTTGTTTGAGACAACAAGAGATTTGTTTTCTTCAAATTGTTCCAATTCTGTAAACACTGCATAATTTCTCTTCATTTTATGTATTGACATTTCATTTAAAATTATACTTTAAAGAACAATATTTTTATTTGGAAATAAGGATAAATATTGTCAGTAGTTCTTAAAAATTAAAGCAATGCTGTTTGTAGGGCTGGGCGATTTGGCCTAAAATCAAAATCTCGATTAATTGAACATTTGAACTCGATTACGATTAATGAACGATTATTTAATTGTTTGCCCTCATAGTTCACTGACAAGTTGCTTAGTTGTCTCAGTGTTTAAGCTCTGCATGCTCGACAAGTCGGCGGAATAAGGTAACATAACGGAGCGTGGTCATGTGACTCCACACGCGGTATTGTTTTTAAAGGGAAAGTAATCGAAATAATCGACTTGGAAATTTTTGATCGATTATAGATTCTGAATGTCGATTTTGATTACTTTTCGATTAATCGCTCAGCCCTAGCTGTTTGCTCCAATTCTTGCACCCAGAGTGTGAATTACCCCTCCATAATTGGGGGGTACTGCCTTCCTTACACTGTTGGGTCTTGATACGGTTGTACAGTACCCGCTAGTACCCCCTGTAATTTGATCCATGCTTGTACCTAGAAAAGATAACACCTGAGAAACAGAACATTTTTGCAGTGGACTCATTTTTCCCCCCGGAGCTGTATAAATAGATAAAACAAATATCAGAAAAGGTGCTTGACGAACTAAGACAGGGGTGCCCACCTCCAATCCAGTGTCCAGTATGGGTTTAACATAGCTCTAAAACATTGTGCTAATGCAAAAATGACAGTGTTTATTGTAGACATGTAACAATATACTGTGGAAAATAAACATTCCACTAATAATGACATATGCATCTGAACTGTTAATAATGCAAGCTTTTTTATACTGTAACAATAGTATAACTATAGTATAATAGTATAACCAGCACAGTTTAGTGATTAACCTGCACAACTGGTTCAACTCACCTGTTATTAACCAGTTTTAGTGGAAGTGTCTGGGAAGGGAAACTAACAATGTACACTGTACACCAGACCACCAGGACTGGAGTTGGGCACCCCTGAACTAAAAGATTTCCCTGTAGTTCTATAGAAAGTATAGCATGACTTTAGTTATGGGCAATACTTTTACTTCCACTAACCCTGTTTTCTTCTTGTACTCCTAGCACTGAGACTTTTGCTTGAAAACATGCCTCAGGCAGCTCAGGCCTTGTGGCAAAGTAAGGAGAAAATAACATGAACCAGAAGTATGGACACTTTAGTCCCCTTTGCATTATATATATTTTTTATTCCTCAAGAACAACGTTGATCTAATGTATAAAGAATTTGGGAAGGCTTCTAGGAGAAAATACAAATTGAGGAAGGTACACACACATTTATGAAAGAGACAAGGACCAGTTTGCTGCAACTTCTTGGTGATTTGTATTCTGAATATACTCCACATACTGAATAAGGCAGGATCACAGCTATATACTCTTGAGTTTGAGCAGTCAGAAGCAGGCAATGTATTCAAGGAAAGGTAGCAGCAGTTAGGTATGTTTACAAAGTGTGTATAATGGGTTCTAAACAAACTGTTTCTGTGAGAAAAATGGGACACATTACGCTCAGTATAATGCAGCAAAAAGTTCAAGCAATGAATCAAAACCCTTCCATAGTGCTTCCGAGGTATTTAGTCAGATCCTGAAACTACCTTTCTGCAAAGCATGATCAGAAACATTTACCACACAATGCAACGGTCAAGGAATGGTGGTGGTACGAGATACGTTTGGGTAAGTTATTCTCTAAAGTTAGGGTTAGAGTAGGGTTGAGTAGTGAGTTGTATGTACCAAGGACTGACCTTTGTAGTTAGAAACACAGCTAGACCCCCCCACCCCCACCTTGCCTTACAGACAATGCATTAGTCAGTTTAGGTGCCTTCCGTTGCTAAAACCAAAAATGACCTCTGCCACAGCTGCATAACACATGCTTTTGCCAACACTAATGGTTTCATCTGCATTTCCAACTTTTTATTTAATATATAACAGAACAAACACTTAACAAAAACACTGAAGGGGCAAAGGAGCACTTAAAAGAAACAACTGACACGCCTTAACACAATGGTTCTAAGCGTAGTGGTCTGAACAAAGTAAAAGCGATATAGTTCAGGTACACCGTGCTTACATCATACCAGGTGGAACACATAGGTAAGCCGCATGCATTAAGCTCTATCAACTAACTATTTGCTCTGTTAGTTATTACCGACATCTGACTTAACCCTTCATTCATATCGGGTCAAGTGCATAGTCCTGCAGAGCTCCAAATGCTTCATGGGCACAAATCAGAATTGGAGCAGGACACTGAACCTGCAGCTCTAGAAAACTACCATTATCATTATCTTAGCTGGGGAGAGCTACCAAAAGAAAAAAAAAAATCCAGCACGCAGGACTGTCAAACAAAGTCAACACTCAAACATCAGAGGGGAAATCCAACTGGCAAGAAAGAAAAAGGTTGGCATTTTGCATTTCCACACCTTCAATAATAGAACCAACGGTCGGTGGCTTGTTTCATGTACCCAAAACAGCACCAACATGATATCTCCTCTCCAAATCATTTTCAAAGCAAGAGATCAAAATGTGCATCCATGCACAAGTAGGCACACGTTAGGAAGATATCACACAACTTACACCAATACACCTACATTTATGTTTCTCCAAAACTAGAGGTGCTTCATGTGTGTATGAAGCGAAGTGCCTGGTGGGCACTGTCTGTAGAAAAAAAAAAACAAAACAAACAAACAAAAAAAAACCTCCTTAGCCAAGCTAGTGGGAATGGTTCATAGCCTAGACCACCAGAGATCAAAGCAGCCCTCAAATCAGTGTCAATCATCATTTGCACATGCAGACCTGCACACAACAGTCTAAGCTTTCCACATACTGCCAAGTATTTCCATGCTGAATGTATTTTTGAACTTGAGCCACCCTGTCCTACCAGAGCAGTTTACAGTGCACCAGGCCCACACAATCTGGCAGTGGAAGCTAACAGCACCCCCAAGTGTTTAACAGGATGCACAAAAGGGGACACTTTGACAGGAAGCGCTTAATAAAATAAAATAAAAAAGGACACCATAAAAAGGTCTCGTTCTTTCTCTGTTGTTGTTGTTGTTTTTTTTAAGTAAATCCCAGTCTCATGTGCAAGTGTCTACATGAAATGTAGACCAGGTATTACGAACTTCTGAAAGGGCTGTCATTATTGTGCCTGTCCTTGTGCTGTTTGGTAACAAGCCCATTTATGAGTCTTCGTTCATCTCCTGACTGTCAGTCCGCGCGATTTTGCGTGGAGGCGCAGGACTCCCTCCTTCACCCTGCTCCTGCTCCCGCTTCTTGGCTGCATTCTGCACACAATCATAATGAAAAACTAATCATGATCACATGTCATGGTCAGAATAATATTTGCATATGACCACAGAACAGCAATGTGTCTAACTGGTGTGTTTTTGTTTTGTTTTGTTTTGTTTTGAACCTTTTTAATACTTTAAAGATTAGAATCTCCACACCATATTTTCTGTGAATATGCAGACTCATACATTCCAAATATAAAAACGTACAGTTTATAAATATTTAATGTTACAAACCCATCTCAAGATCAATATATATAAACATACATTATTCTGCATACATTTACATTTGGCCCTGTCTCTACATATTTCAAGAAAACACTAACATTAAAATAAACACTAACAGTAGATTAGAATCCATTAATGATGTTCACATCCCAGGCAAAATGTGCAGCTGATTTGAACAAATTCACTTAATGGCAGGACTGCAGTCAGTCTAGGAAAACAAATGTTCTTAAGTGTATTTTTCTAATCTTTTAAAAACATTTACCTGCACTTGCATCAATCTGTATTTATTATAAAGCTATACTGTGTCCTTACAGGAAAACACTTACTACCAGGATATGTTCCACACCTGACTAAGATATCTGCATAAAACTATATGACAAATATGTGAAGATGATATCAAAATCAGTAGATTTCAATAACATTTATATACATAATAGGGATCTGTGATATTAGCATGTAAATGATGCAAGTTCTTTTGCAATACCAGCCCTAGGACATTTGTGTAAAATAGGGAATCATCTACAGACTTCATTGTGTTCTTTGAATACAAACACTTTCGTTGTATTTTTAAAATGGAAAAACAGATAGCATTTCTGAAGACTTCTGAACACCTGCAGTGCTATTATCCAAGCTTCTGTGTATGATACCGGTAATACTACACAATTGCAGCTTCCTAAAATGTGAGGTACATGTACATACATCCAGCACTTCAACGCAACGTGCGCTGGAAAGGGCAAGAAATGTTTTCAGAATAATATTAAGGAGGACATACCTTCTTGTCCCACTGTTGATGAAGGTAGCGCAAAAGAATATTTGTTTTCTCTGTAACAATAACTGTGGAGAGAGAAAACAGTCAAATAGTGAAATGAATATCTGCTGCCTTCAATTCACATTGGACTTCAGGCAATAAATAGTTTGTCATATAGGCCTGGTCTCCCAGACTGGGATTACAGCTAGTCCTGGACTTTATTTCTCCATTCATGATACTGTTAAGGGCAGGACTAGGCTTAATCCCTATCTGAGAATCTGCTCCATATAGCCCAAATTCACAGTCATCCATATGTTTGTCCTCCTGTGAGCTTGTGGTGCGAGTTTGCTTGAACACTCACTCTGCTCCGAGGGGTATTCCCGTGTAGGCAGATATACTGATGGTCTTCTATTCTGTAACAGGTGACAAGCAGTTTGAAAATCCAGTTCACAGTTGAGGGTAATTAACAAAATCACGATATACACTATATGGACAAAAGTATTGGGGCATATGATGATTACACCAACAGGGACTTCAATGATATTCAATTCAAATACATTGATTTTAATACGTAGGCCCCCCCCCTTGGCAGATTTCTCTCTTCTGGTAAGGCTTTCCACAAGATTTTGAAGCGTTTCTGTGAGGAAATTGTCCTCATTCATTCTGCAGAACATTTATGAGGTCAGGGACTGATGCTGGACTAGTAGGCCTGGCTAACAATTTCCATTCTAGTCTTTATAGACCTTGCTTTCTGCTTGCTTTGTTCAGTCATGTTGGATAGGAAAGCCTTCCCCAGACTGTGTCCATGCATAGTGCTGTCTTGGTAAATGCTAAAGCATTACGACTGCCTTTCACTGGAAATAAGGGGCACCTGAACTCAATAATTAAGAGGCGTCTCCCAATACTTCAGTCCATAGAGTGTATCTATGGAGTGTGTCTATGCAACTATGACAATATTCAGGGACTCAAAGCAACAAATATTTCACACGCTGAAATTAATATGTAAAAAAGATTACCGATGCTTTGCACACGGAGTCTGCGTGGAATCTACTGAAATTAGACTTGTTGTATACAGGAAGGCCTTTCAGGAAATCTGCCTGCAAACATTTATTTAGACAAAAATGAAATCAAAAGCAAAAAATACAACTTTCATCTGTTCTTATCTGAAAGCATATTGTCTGGTACCACCTCTGTCTGGTATCCACAGCATCTTGTACCACTGGCAGCACAAGACATGATCAAGAGCCTTAATGGTATTTACCATGTAAATCAGAGCAGAAATGCCTCTTGGACAAAAGGACAGGTTAGTGGCTATGATATATTCATCATATAGAAAACCATTCGGAAAATGCTTTTATAATAAGAAGCATGTGACGCATTCTTCACATGTCAGAGCTGACTAATAGAAAAAACTGACATAAAATACAAACAACTGGGTGTGTTTTACATCACAGGCAGGCTGCTTATCATGCTTTAGAGTATTTTAAGGTTTAGGTGAGCTAGGCAAATTGCTGAAAGAGAGGATTGACAGTCTTGGGCGTTCCCAATACAGGAGTCTAGATGACCGGCTGCTGTGATACCGTTAAAGATCTCTGCCATCAACACGTATATGAGGATATCAGCTTGGCCTCGGTTTCACCTTTTAAGATATGATGAATATCATATCGTTTTAGTAAACAGCTCGATTTACTGGAGCAGATTAGCTGTGTAGCTGGCTGGTTCAATATTACACAGCTAGCAGGAGCCTCTGGGTGGATGAACATCACAGAAAGATAGCTGTTAAATAGATAACTAAGCTGTACATCAAAAAGTAATACATTTTAGTAACAATAAACGTATTTACAAAACAAACAACACCAGCAGTTTAAACGTGTTTAGCCAATCCAGCTAACACAGGCTAGAAAGTTGACAACTAAAGTTGGCTAGCCGGCTAACGCCACGACCCTAGCGAGCCAATTTAAAGCTAAATAATGCCGTCAAAGGGTTTAAATTGTTTCCAGTGATAAAAATGAGGAAAACAACATGTCCAAGAAACTTACTTTATCCATCGTAGGCTCTTTTTCGGAGGGAATAGCCTTGGAGACGGTTGACTGGTTGCTATGCTAATGCTAGCACAGGGCCCTGAGTCCCTGAATCGAGAGACTTCACTCCTCTGGGTTTAGGATCAAAACAAGAAATCCAAAAACTGCCCAGACGTGCTGGTGTTCAGGTATTATACCACGTCTGTCTTATCAGCTGTCTGTCCTGCTCAGAATACACTTAGGCTGTGAAGACTGGAGCTATGTGAGAAACAAGTGCAGCCTAACAGTCCGGCAGAGAGACGCACTGCGTTCAATACTCCACCAGTTAAGATAGCTGGAGCGCTGTGACCAGTGGGTTGCCAGATATTGATATTCCACCCAGTAACTCAATGGCATGTCCCTTTCCCATACACTGCATGGACAAATATATGGGGACACACCTCTTAATTATTTAATTAAGGTGCCCCCTCATTTCTAGTGAATGGCGATTTAATGCTTCAGAACACCAAGACAACTTTGTGGAGTGTTTGGGAAAAATCATTTTCTGCTCCAACATGAATGTGCCACAACGTCCATAAAGACATGGCTGGATGAGTTCAGTGTGGAAGAACCCAAACAGAGCCCTCACCTCAAAGCCATCCAGCACCTTTGGGATGAGCTGGAGACGAGATTGTGAGCCAGTACTTTTTGTCCAACGACACTGCCTGACATAGGAAATTCTCTATGGTCCGAAATTCCAAAAAAACTCCCAAAAAATATTGTAAAAAGCCTTCCAAAATGGTTAAAACTGTTATAGCTGTAAGATCTATGTATTTGAATACAATGTCATTAAAGTCCCTGTTGATGTACTGGTCAGGCATCACAAATATTTTGCCCATAACTTCCTCAAGAAACAACGACCACAGTTAATTGGTAAGTGGTAATTGAATAGGGCATTCCATGAACAGTGAGTATGAGTGTGGTTAATTGTAACAGAAACCTGTTTATTAAACGGGGCAGCAAATTGGCTTACAATAGCTGTCTTGTATTTTTTTGTTTGTTTGTTTTGTATTGGCACAATATATTTACACAAATTGAAATCAAACCAAACCACACACACACACACACATTTATATATTTTTCCTCGACTTTGAATAAAACAGTTAGACATGATGTAAAAAGGTGCTTTAAACACAGAATTACAAAGCAACACAGTAAATTTAAAACTGTTTATTATTCCATTTCAGGTCTTACAAAAATATGACAAAATAAATCAAAAGAAATAAATAACCCCATTTCCTATTATCATTTTCTTTGAAAAAGAAAGATTTTTTACAGTGGTACATTGGAAGAGCATGTTAGTTTGTGAGGTCGCCTTCAGAGAAGGAATTTTACACACTTGAGTATGTCTATGCCTCCATTTCCAGACCATCCGCCTCAGAGTGGCATTTTCTCAGAAGTCCAAATCAGTAGCTCATTAAATATTTCACAGTTGGGCTGAACGTAACCCGGGTTTCTAAACCACATACAAGGTGTCTGTTCAGTCTAATAAACGTAAGATGTCCGATCTTAAACGTATGTATGATGGTGAGGACATGAATGGCTGCACAGAGATGACAGAAACATGACAGAAAACCTTACAGCATCCGATTGGCTCTCTAGTCAAAGACATACAAGTCAGTATCTGCCATGTTGCAGAGACCTCTGAAGAAACACAGTAAAATCTCAACACCTCAAGACAAGGTGTTCTCAAAAGCAGCTTATAATTCCATCTCGGATGGGATGTGGACCACCAGGCCTTTTTACAGGCTACACCTGCGAATGTCACATCTCACACCCTACAGATTCGTCCAGGACAGTGCAGTAAGAGCCTTCTGCTCTCAAGGGAATATGACCATAAATAAATAATGAAAATGAAATGAAAATCTATTTTAAACCACTGGTACCTCTATATCTGTGTGTGATCCTAATACCCATGAGGATCCTTCCTTTTCAGCAGTGTGTAATTCGGTTATAAATGCTAAACCTTTACTACATAACACACAGTTTGGAGGAATAATTTGGCATTAATAAGTACCAGATACCAGACTTTTTTTTTTAACCTTTTGTCTAAATCAAAACACATGGATAAATATGAAAAGTCAAGTCTGTTTTGCAGGTTATCAAATTCAAATTTCAAGAAGAAACTATGATAAGCACATTTCTGTCAGTATTTTTAGCAGAAGACTGTGTTAAGGCATTCAATACTGCCAAAGAAGCACTTCAAGAACCTGCTATTGTTATTTCTGAACAGATATGTAATATATTTAAGTAGGAATCGTTCATTTTTTGATATTCAATTTCATGTAATACATTTTTTAATACTAATTCAGATTATAAGATTTTTTTTGTTGTGCTATTAGATATGATATTGAGAAAGCCAAAGCACCCACCCCCTTAGATTAAGAATAACGAGGATGAAATCATTCAGGGTTCAGGAGAGTCATTCTAAATTTAGATTTTCTATTTAAGACCCTCGGGAAGCACTCTGATTCAGAGCCACATAGAACTGGTTAGGACACAGGTAGACTGTAATAAGACAAACAGAAAATTGAACATGGCAGGTGACCAGTCACTGCTGCATGATTAATATTTACTTTTGACATTACTCAACATTCACATAGGATGTGGAGTCTCAGATTCCAGATAAGAACCGTTGTCTAGGCCAAAGTATTATTGCAAGATATTTGAGACAATTCAGTCGATGAAATGAGAAAAGAAGTGCATAGTTCATGTTATCTATCACACGTTCCAGTAATAATAAGGAAATGTGTCAATATTCCTTTTTAATTTTCTCACTGGCACCACTCAGTCTTGCAGATATTTAGCCAAACCACAAACACGTCACTGCCGTTAAACAGGATTGCTGTAATGGAACCCACTCACAGGGGATATGAAAAAAAAAAAACTGGCTTAACTTTCCTCTCATTTGTCCTTCACCTTGTATTTTGGGTATGCTTAATAGAGTTAACGCAAACATGTGTGTTCGGTTTGAGGACGGCTCCTTTCAGCTAGCTTGCTTGACTCAACTGAATACTCTTTATATTCTTCATATAAACATTAAATCGCACAGGACTGATGGAACTGAGCCCCAGTCTGTCTCCAAAAATGGAATACTGTGGTAATGAAGAAACCTAGGAAAGACTTGGATCTATTCTTCTACGCTCCATACCACCAGAGCCGCGAGCATGAGTTAGCAAAAAGAAAAAAAAAACTCTGTCAAAACTCTTCCAACAGTTATGGCTTTACAAAAAACATTTCGGCACTCCCAGTGTCTATATTAGTTTTGCTTTGGCAAGTAATGGAATACAACACATAAAAAATAAACTGTAAGGTAAGAATGAATAAATCAGCCAAATAAATTAGAAATAAGAAGTTAGACAAAGCACCCAGATGTGCAGAAACTGGATGGGTTAATATAATGCTTCAGTAGTGCATTGCAATAAAAACAAGAATCGAGCGTTTGCATATGTTATGAGGCAGGCTGGTGTTTTCCTTTTCTTAGCAAAGTCTTTCCCTCTCACCGGCAGTAGGGTTTAGTGCAAAATGTTCTCAGAGACTCAGAAACTAGTATGACCTGTACATGGAAAAAGGAAATGCTACAGTGCCCTGCCTCTGCAAGACAATACCTGTTCTTTATGATGTTCCAGCAGGTTTCTGTATTAAAGAATCATCCCAAATTCACGATGTAAGGACTGAAGAACAGTGAATGAGGTTAAAAGCCATAGTCATATGAAGATGCACAGTAGGTATCATACTCAAAAATAGGATTTCTGTCTTGACCTCCAGCCCTTTCTGTGGCTTTGGGCTACAATAACAATAGGAAAAGACCTGTTCAAGACATCCTGCATCCAGACTTTTGGAATAAGAGATTGTATTCTGGGTGGAATAATCCTTTTAGAGAGCCACTGTACTTTCTTCACCCACATCGACACAGTAACTTTACACTGTCACAATTGTCAATGGTTTGGACTGGTTTCAGCATGCTTTCACAACAGCTCCAGACTATGTAATACAGTCCTTAAAAACGATCAAAACAGATATTGCATTTCTTTTGATTTGAGACCTACGTTTTAGTCTTGCAGGGATTCCTTAAACTGATAAAGCTCACAGGGTTTGCAGTACCTTGTTATTCAGGAAACATTGCTATTGCTAAACTAAACCAGCTGCTTTAAAGAAGTAGAAAAGTTTTAAGGACTAGAAACACTCACAGTTCAAACTGATGCAGATGTTCAATATTATCAATTTGCGGTGTTTTCTGGAAGGTCCTATTGAGTGATATAAAACTGGTGGTAAAATATTTTTAAATACTATAGAGGGCACTAAAATGCTTACAATTGTCAGACTAGGGTAACGTAACATTGCACTTTTTCTTTTTGGAACATCCTAATAAAAACGATTAGAAACGCAGCTCATGCATTCCTGTATGTGTTGTAGACAAAAGGCATTGTGTGTAAGAGTGTTTGTGTGTGTGTGTGCGTGTGTGTGTGTGTGTGTGTGTGTGAGAGAGAGAGAGAGAGAGAGAGAGAGAGGGGGGAGTCATCTTTGAAAAGCTTATGTTCCTCAGCAAAAAGAAAAAATACCATTCCATTTTCCCCCTCTGTAGTATTTAACAGCTTCCAGGCTGAGTCTTACATTTGCACCGGAGAGCACTGAGAGGACCTTCTGTATCAAGAGCTTCCCTTAAATCTTTTCTAAGTCATTTTTCCCATCATTGGGCGGTTTATTTAGGTTAGATTTTAGGCCCTGAGGACTCAGAGTCTAATGAATGTCCAGCCTCCCCATCCTCTCCCCCTGGGGATGGGATTTCATCCGGCACCCCGTTTAGGTCAGACTTTGTTGGTTGCTTCTCTGAAAGCTGTACCCCTTCCCCGGGTTTTGAGGGCTGTGCCCCATTTACACAAGTCCCACCTTCTGATTTTCCAAAGTTAAAGAGTTTCCCAGGGTTGAAGGACTTGCTGGGGGATTGAGACTTCTCTGGGCCTGCTACAGCTGTGCTAGCGCTAGCACTAGCCGAGGCTGCTGCTGCTGCTGCAGCTGCTGCCTCTTTCTTATTTTCTGGAGACTTGAGGAACTTGAAGCTTAGGAAGCCAGGTAGCTTGGCCTCGCTCCCCGTGGGTGACTGTGGGGAACGGGCGGTGCCAGAAGAGAACTTGCTCTGCAGCGGAATGATCTGCTTGAGCTTCATGACATTGTTGTTGGCCAGCAGCGAGCTGGGCCTCTTCGGTTTATCGCTCCCTGAGCCTCCTCCACCTCCGCCACCCGACCTGGACTTGCCCTGGCTCTTGTCGTGGTGGTGGTCACTCCCAGAGTTGTCAGGGCGCCCGTCATCCCGCTCGCGACGAGCCTGGTATTCAGCCTGCCGCTGCCGCTCCTCCTCTTCCCTCTTCCTCCTCTGCTGCTGCTGGAAGTGCTGCTGTGCCTGGCGCTCGTGCTTCTGGCAGCGACCGAACACACAGAGATTACATACCAGCAGACACAGAGCATGGAATACATGTTGGTAAGTGTTGCCAGGAGTCAGGATGGATAGGTTACATTCAAGAAAATATGTGCAGGACATGTGTCTTGACTTTATATAATGACAGATTGAAATTCATTAAAATTAGCCTGGGCCCCTGTTCTGCAGACCACTGCCCACAGGGAACTGTTGGAAAAAAGCCCTTCCAACTACTTCAAAATGTAGAGAGCAAGGGTACTGCAGGACATGAGTTACTAACCACTGCAGTCGACTCACTCATAAGTATTTCAGTTGTGTTCTTTCATGGTTCACAGAAGAGGGCGCCGGCCAGGTTTGGGAACAGCTCAGGGTATGCAGTGACATTGAGGTGTCAGAAATAGCATCTGTAATATCTGTGGTCATCCTGTGAGTGCTGGGACAACAGCCACTATCAGAGATGCATTGAAAGAAAGAACGAGATTTTACCTTAAATGCCTCCCTGCGCTGAAACTCCAGTTTGGCCATCTCTTCTCCCACCCAGCTGGGAATGTCGGGGATTGCCACATGAATGACATATTTCAGGAGAATTGCAAAGTGCTGTCCATTGAGGGAGGGATTGAATAAACAATTATAATGGAGGACATAGTGTCTGACTGAATATATAGGATTATTATGTGAGAAAGAATGTAGATATTGCATGTGTATAAAGATACAGTGAAAAGATACTGTCAAATGAACCGATGTTAACACCTTAACATTTAAGCTTACTTTTCTGTTCTATTATATAACAAGTATAGTAACTACATAAACTATTCAAAAACCATGAAACTAATACATAATATATGTAAAGTGCAATGCTATGAGAGTGAGGAATGCAAATCCTGAAGTAAAAAAAACCTGTATATACTTACCTCTAAGATCACGATAGAGATGATGGCCATCTCTGGGCTCAGCCAAGGGAAGAGCCTTTGTAGCTGCCCACACTGGCCAATCAGGTAACAATTCACAATGATTGCTATCAGACCCATGGCCTCCATTACTGTCTGTGCAGTGATAAAAGATACAGTCATGCATCCATCGTTCAGTACTTTTTAAAAAAGGTGGTTACAAGTTTTGAATAACTGACATTGTCTATGCCATGCTCACCTGCCATTGACCAATGCTCTCCACTCTCATACCAAATGGCCTCTGCAGGCCTGTGCACAGCTTGAAGGCATCACTGCGAATCTCGATGATGTTGTTAATGAGGGCGCACATGGCAGCCAATGGGAAGGCAGAAGAGAAGAGCACCACGTAACCAAACTGAATAAACATCTCTTGGTAATCCTGAAATGTATCCTGGGAAAAAACACACATGCAAACTTTAAAGTTTGACAGTATAACACAGTTGCTAAGGCTCACAATTCCCCAGATCTCTGAAACAGAGAAGGAGCACCAAAGCTTATATGGGTTTTGAAAATCTGCCTTTTTCTGAAACCATAGACCTGGAAAACATCTGAGAAAAATAATTAAAAAGTAAAAATATTTCCTCCAAACCTTTGATACATACATAAACCAACAAACAAATACATGTTCGGAGGTAAGAGGTCCAGTATATTAGAAATGATAATATGAAAACCATTACAGTAACTTTTCACAGGGGTTACGTTCCAAGAGCCCCCGCGTATAGTGAAAAAAAACGTGTTGTTGTGTTGTGGTAAAAAATGCCTAAAATGCCATTTTTAAATTGTGTATTGCGTTACCCTTAAAGAAAATGTAAAGGTAAACCTATATTCACCTCTTTTAATTTAATTTACAGTAATAAAAATGCAGGGCTTTAAGGAGGACAAAAACAAAAAACAAGAAAAACACGACGATCCACCGGGGATATTCTGGTCTGCAGCCACAGATGCTACAAACGGCAGCAGCAAGGAGAAATAAATAATCACAAAACTTTATTAATCCTGGAGGAAATAAACCCGAGCCAAAACAAAGGCTTGTACACAAAAGAAACATTGAAATAACTCTCTCGACCCACATGTTTACAGGGCACAGTTTACTAATACTAAATAAACTGAGATAACTGTTGAAAATTGGGGGAAAACACTAAAATATGAAGACAAGACACGGAGCAGCCACAACTTGCTGCAGCGGGCTCGGGCCTGCACAACATAACTTCCTCGGATAGGCTACTTTCAAACCTCCTGCCTCTAAGTACAGCGAGCGTAGGATGCTCCCAATCAGCAGCAAGGAGAAATAAATAATGTTCTCAGATTGGCTATTTTCAAACCTCCTGCCTCTAAGTACAGCGGTATTTTACATTTACATTTATGGCATTTATCAGACGCTTTTATCCAAAGCGTCTTCCATTCCCTAACTACAGGGGACAGTCTCCCTGGAGCAACTTGGGGTTAAGGGTCTTGCTCAGGGACCCAGTGGTGGTGCTGAAGGTAGGATTCGAATCCAAGACCTCTTGGTCTGGAGGCAAGTATCCTACCCACTGAGCTACCTCCACCCCCATTGCAAGACGCACTTTCTATATTCATACAGTTATATTTTATATGGAAATGTAGCTGAATCCATGACTGCTGAGCCACGTAAAAGTGGGATGTTACTGTAATATGAAAAATGGACCTGCATGAGAGAACTCAAGACTGTACAGTGACTACACAAATGCAAAATGTTGATAAAAGGATGAAATATAATAAACATTGCTAGAGCACTGGTCCCACGCAGTTCAAATCAACACAAACTAGACATTCATAACACTCACATACCTAATCCCACTTCTGGTGGAAAGCATGAAACCTGGAGAGTTTAATAATTTACCTGTTGTTTCCTTACCTCATATGTTTGCATGCAGCTCTCAATCTCAGCCTGGGTGAGTGTAGTGGCCTCCTGCTCTTCTGGTGGATCGATCCATGACTCTCTCTTACTCTTGCTGTCGGTCCTCTCCAGGCTGCGGCCTCTTCTCCGAAGCCTTGGTGGCGCATTGCTCTCAAATCCTGTGGCCGGTGGTGGCTCTGCTGTCAGCTCCTTGGCCTCTGGGGCGCCATTATCGTCATCATCATCGCACATCTCAAAGACTGAGGCTGGGTCCATGCCCTTCTCCACCATGGTGGGGCTCCCTTCCTCAAGAAAGTTATCCTCCATGGGGCTCACACAGCTGATGGACTTGCGCTCCACCTTCTCAATAAAGCTGACCTTGCGCAGTTTTAGGCCACAGTCCACCAGGCTCTCCTCCTCGCTCTCCTCCTCACTCGGCCTCTCCCCTCTAAGTTCTTCATCAACATCTTCGTCTGGCACCCCACAGCCTCCATTCAGACACTTGCGCTCACGGCGCTCCTGGTGGCTCAGAAGGCCCTGTCGGGTCCCCCGCAGGCCTGTACCGGAGACAGTGGGGTCACTTGGGGACACCTGGGCCTTGCCGGCCGCCAGCCGCCCATACTTGATCAGAGCAGACACCAGCAGGTCCCAGATGGCACGCAGTGTGAGCTCGCCTAGGCGGTGGCGCTCATACAGGTACGGCTGCAGCACTTCCTTCAGATTCTGCAGGAACTGGCGAATGATCAGCAGTGTAGCTAACATCTGTAGGACATAATGAACCAGCGAAAATGTAAATAAAATGAATATTAGATCCTTAAAGAAAACTGCTACACAAATGATAGTCTGTCTGGACTGAGATGCTACAAGTTTCTATTTGGAAAACGGTTACTTTATGAATCATTTAGGAAATTACATTCTACAAAGCTATCCAGAAATACTCAAACTGGGGAAAATTTATTTTCTATTGATAAGAACAAATGTTAATTTCTATTAAAATAACAAAATAAATACAATTATTTTTTTTAATTGTTGTCACGAATGCTGTTGTTAATCTGATAATATTATTCACAATACTAGCCATAGGATTGTAATACTAAACATTTTACAATAAAAAGTTGTGAAAAATAAAAATGAAAACTGATTCAATATAAATAGTTATTGTAATGAATGTAATAAATCTGGCTGCTGAAATTTTCTAACAATAGTAGCTATATAATAGCAGATTTTTTCTAGGAAACCAACTACGAAATTATTATAGACTTGGGAAGAAAATAAATGCATGAGTCAACTTCTTAGAACATTGCAGTGTGAAGTAAGGCCAAGTCTAGCAACATTTAAAAGGTTGAAAATTGGGCAGCAGCTCAAAGCACTTTGTTCATCAAGAGAGATGCAAAGACAAACCTCCAAATGCACAAATGACTATAAATTACATCAAGCAATCAGTATTTGTCTCTTTGCATCTGACCTTACAACAACAAAATCTACCCCAAATGTACACATCCAGAGATGCTGTGCTGAAATTAGATCGAGCTCTGCAGTACTATAATCATCAGTTCACTTGAGGAGATCCATCCACTGTGTGTCAAAGACAAACTACTATGGGACTATGGGACAAACTACTATGACACAAAATTCTCAAACAATGCCTGCAAACACAACAATGTCATTCTTAAAATAGAGTAAAAATAAATGAATATCTTCGATTGATGCTGACATGTCACTCAAAGGTCAACCCAATGTAATACATGGTCCAGTAGTTAGGGCTGACCAGTAAACTTTGAATGCCCTAAAGGTGTAAATGGATTTTATTGATCACAGACTCCATTTTAAGGAGTCCTTGAGCTACATCAGCAGCAGAAGAGGCAGCAGCCCAGCAGAGAGGTTGGAGGAACCAACAAACAGATGGCAAGATAGAGAGTGAGACAGATGTGAGGTGAAGGAAAGCTGTAGGGAGCTGGTTGATGGAACGTTCCCTGAGGAGAATATGAGCTCGTCACCCACAGCAATTTAAAGAGAAATGCTGAGAGAAAAAAAAATA
>JBBPCW010000037.1:11957086-11975585 GCA_037974425.1 Phenacogrammus interruptus
GGTTTTAAAGCTGTAGATTAAGTTACTTCAATAGTAACTTAATCTACAGCTTTAAAACCTTAGGTCTCATTGTCACTTACTGTGAGCAAAAAAAATAAAAAACAACTCACCACTATAGGTAGCCATTTAAGACAACAGCAGGGCTCTCTAGTCTGTGTTCACAAGGTTAGAAGCTCCAGTGCTAAACTAAAGGAGCAAATTTTGGAGAACATGTCTTAACCAATCGACTACTAGAGAAGGTGGAAAATGATAGAACCTTGATTTAAGCTTTGAAATGATTGTTTATGAGGAATGCAAAAGCCCAACCCTGCCAACAGGTCTATTAATATTAAGGGCACAAAATGTTTCACTTAAATGATACCCATTATGTCAGGAATAAATTATATAATTAGGTCATTCTTCTGTCTGCAGGGTGGAGCTGGCAGACTTGACGCTTGTGCTTGTGGACGCAACGCAACTTCCTCTAGAACCTCAGATGGTGTCCGGTTTCCTGAGTGAATACCTGAAGAACGTGCTGTCCAGTACAAAGGGCTACAAACAGCAGTCTCTTCTAGTCCTTAACAAAAGTGACCTCCTCCACAAAGAACACATCAGTACAATCCAGAAAGTAATCTCACAGACATCTGATATGGCTCCGGGTAGCATTCTGTCATGCCATACCAGAGAAGGCCTGGAAGATTTCCTCAGCTTAATGCAGGACAGACTAAAGACAATGTAAGTGTTACAAGTCGGTTGGAATAATAAAAATGATAGGAAAAGTATATTTTTATACATAGCTGTATGTATTACAAGTCTATTTGAGATCTCACTGTGGCAATGTGTGATGGTTGCTAACTAATAGGGCGTTTGCTTCCATTACTTAATCTCTAGTGGACGGGAATTTTTTTTTTTTGCATCAAATTTTTATATCACTTTAACGCAAAGTCACCCCTTTTTTGTCAAGGTGTGGAGACCCACTGACTGGAAGCCCAAGTCTGACTCAGACTCGTCATCGAGCTCACCTGCAAGCATGTGTGGATGCCTTGAATCAGTACTATGAATACAGGGATATAGACCTGGCACTGGCAGCAGAGGGGTTGCGTTTAGGCCTCAGCAGCTTAGGTAGGATCACTGGTAAGGTTGGGGCTGAAGAAATCTTGGATGTGATTTTTAGAGACTTTTGCATTGGGAAATAACATTTGGGAAATTAGTGCACTATAATGGATATTCATGGAATCATTAAAGTTTACAGGTAAACTTACTGATAAAGTTGACTGGTTTTCATGTTTTAAGTTGTCTTTAAAGAGGCCATATCATGGCAGTTTGAAAATATAGGTAATATTACAACATGCGATTCATCTCCTACTTACAAATGGAATATGGAAACTAAGCCAACAAAGCAACATTCAAGTTCATTATATTTGTCACACTACAGCAGTTTGATTACCACACAGTCTAGTTTGATTCAGCTCATGACTGATCACAAGGATTAGTATAAAATATCAGCAAGGAAACCAGCAAACAGTGTTGGAACACTGACCCTCTGGGTCTTGAGCTCTAAGGGGTTCAAAAATGTTAAAAACTGTTAAACTGTTGTTTTGGTACACAAAAGAATGTTATAAATGGTCTTCTGGAGAAAAAAAATACAGAAGTGTATAGATTATGTCAAATATACACTGTCACCCAGGAGGAAATGTCATTCAGACATGCAGGGCTCTGGGCTGAGATATGAGTGTCAATGTGAGGAAAGGAGAAGATGAGTCAAGTGTCATCAGCACAACAGTGGTAGGAGAAATCATGTGAGGATATCTCACCACCAAGAGTGAATGTATACGGAAAAGTGAAGAGAGCCTTGGGGGACACCAGTGGTAAGTGTTTGTGGGACAGACATAGATCCTTTCCATGACACTTGGTAACTGTGGCCCTCAAGCTAGAACACAGTCCATTTCTGCAGAATGTGCTGCTTTAAATGCAGGCTGGTTTGGGTCATGAAGTCTATTTTGTGATCAAAATAGGTTGAGCTGGTTATATATACACCGTGCTTCAGAACTTCAGAGAGGAAGGTGGTCTATAATTGTCAGTCATGTTTAGTGTAGCTTTTTTTAAGCTAATGTTTCCATGGAGCCATCCATTATGCAAGCAACATAAGGGAGAATATAGTATCTGAGGACATGGTCAGCCATTACATTAATGAATCATCTTGTTATAGTGACACCTGTAAAGGGATGGGATGTATTAAGCAGTAAGTTAAAAGTCAGTTCTTGAAGTTGGTGTGTGTGGAAGCAGGAAAAATGGGGCAATCTGGGTGACTTTCACAAGTGCCAAACTGATTGATAGATTACTGTGTCAGCACATCTCCAAACTAGCAGGTCCCAGTATGCACAGGATGCCAAAAGCATTCAAAGGGAGGACAGCCAATGATCTGGTGACAGGGGTGTAGACCACCACAGCTTATTGATGCACTTGGGTAGCAAGACTAGCCAGTCTGAGCTGATCCCACAGAAGAGCAACTGTATCACAAATTGTTGAAAAAATGAAAGAAAAAAAAATGACAAAGGGTTCAGAGCACAAATTGTATCACAGTTTACTGAAAATTTTTACAATGGGTACATGAGCATCAGGACTGGACCATGGGGCAATGGAAGAATGTGGCCTGGTCTGATGGACCGAAATTTCCATTACGCCATGTAGACAGCTGGAAATATTTGTCACCCGCATAAGGAAGAGATGGCGTCAGGATGTGCTATGGGATGAAGGCGAGCGGTGGATGGGCTGTAATGCTCTGGGGAATGTTCTACTGGGAGACCTTGGGTCCTGCATTCATCTGAAGTTTCATTGCTGAAGATCCATTACAGCCCATCATGGCAACAGTATTCCATAATAGTGGCTTTTTCAGCAAGATAATACTGTATTCCAAGTTGCACAGCAAAAAAGATTCAGGAATGGTTTGAGGAACATGGTAAAGAATTCAAGAGGTGTTGACTTGATTTCCAAATTCCCCAGATCACAGTCCCATCTACCATCTGTGCGATGTGCTGGTCTGATTAATGGAGGCCCCACCTCACAACTTAAACGATCACAGTACCACAGCACACCATCAGAAGTGAGAGTAGAGAAGTGTATCTTAACTGATCAGAGCTGTTTATGACATACATAAACGTTTCATCTCACCTGAGATAAAACTCCATAAATATTTATAATGGTGAATTGATATCGACATTTAACTGCCTTTATGGCTCGTGAACTTATGAAGCCTTGCAAATACTGGCCTGGGTTGTTACAAGGAATATTTTTGCCATGTATGAGAAAATACTAAATGTGAATAGCCTCAGAAGCTATTTATAAAGCAATTTGATGTTACTGAGTGTAAGTGAAATTCTTTTCACCAGTGGAAGGGATACCTTTATTCTAGTCAGTGTTTAGCGTTAAGTTAAAATGCTGATGGTAATTTCCTTAACTAACTGAACGTCCTAAGGATTTCTTGGCTCTGTAGGAAGATGCAGCCTAAAAGCAGTCCCCCCTGGCTTTTGTTCTCCTGTCAATTTGACCTTCATTTAGATATTTATGTTCTTCTGTTGAACTCTTCACCCTCTCTGATGGCATTGCCTTCTGTGCAGAAGAAATGAGCTTGACACAGCATGCTGTACCCTTACCTCTTCCTACTATTCATCTCAATGACGTCATCCAGCCTGTGGTTGTCTGCTTGCCTTGCAGAGGTTATAAAGGTCCCACAAATCACATTGAGCCAAGCAATTTCACTTCACATAGTCTGCAATGTGCTCTGATTTATAAAACAGATGGCCTCCTGACTAGCACTGAAAGGTAATAATCTAAAATGAAGGATAAGATGGCCTTTTTTACTTGCTTGTCTTAAGAAAGCTCTGTAAAAAAAAAATTGTCAGCGCACTTTCAGAACATGTTGCTTTTAATAAAAAATTGTTCTATTGGCAGCATTCACCATGCAAAACATAGCAGAGTAAAAGCCACATTAAGTTCACTGAGGTCATTTTCTTGGCTGTTGGCGTTTATATGGATGTACTACTGTTATGTTTTCCAGTGCTGATTAGATGTACTACATTTTATCAAAATTTGTGATTTGTCTACATAATTGAATGGTTCATATAGTTATAATCCATTCCTGGTGAGGAGGCACATGTCGGCCTGGTTAGGCATAATATCCCCATTAAAAACTTAACTGTGTTTCGATTTACTACTATTTCACTAGCATCAGCATTCCATATAAAAACGCATCTAGATTCACTTCTTGTTTCAGAAGAAGTGGCTATCTTTTCATTGCGACATTCCTTTGCCAACACTGTAAAGGAAAAATGAGTCTGTTTCTCTGTAACACACACATTAAATCCTTTCCAGAAATGTCTCCATTGCCTGCCACCCATCACACATTAAAGTAGCTACATTAAAAATGTTGATTTGAAGTAATGTTTTTTTTGTATGATTAGAAGGTTATTGTGTAAAAAAAGTAATAGGATGTTTTATTTCATCAATAGGATGCTATATTTTATTCAGAAGTTTCTTTCCTCAAGCAGGTCAGCCTTCAGAATCTATCAGATGTGGAGGTTTTAATCCTGTGTAAAATTTCTTGGTCACACCATATATTGCATAAATGTTACATTTGTGGGTGGGAGGCTCTGTTTTGATATTTTTGGGTTATTGATTATCTCGCACAACTCTATTAGTTAAGAAAAACGAAAGAGGATTAAGTCATAGGTAGAAAATGGTTTGATACTTTATTGCGACTTTTACTGAGTCACAAGTCAGTGCAAAGTAGAAGCGAGACACAGCAAAGCCAGACTGTTCAGGAAATTACAAATAATACAGCGACTGAATCTGATCATACAATTGAAACAAATGAAACAAATTAAATATTTAAAAACCAGGGAAAAGCATACAGTGTAACACCTCCTTTTATTTGAGGTGAGAGCTTTACAAAGCCTATGTGTTCAGCTTGACTGATAAAAACTATACAATTATTGTATTATGTAACCAAATAACAAAGTTTGCAATTTATTTAGCATATATTTAACAAAGCTCACAGTGAGGTTTTTGGGGTTACATAGAACATTTTCACATGTCACAGAGAATATCATTAAAAATATGAGGCAGATGAAGCAGCTGTGGTGCTTTTTTTGTTATAATTGTTATTCATCCAGGAGTTTGAACCCTTTTTTTTTTTTTACGTACATGTAAAATGACTTGAGGCACTCAAATGAGCCAGTGAGGCTCCCAGTCACCTTCTGTTTTCGTGACAGTTTTCACGATCAATACGCATTATACATAAATACAGGTGATGCATACAACTTATTCTGTTATCTGTACACTTGATCTGTTGTTTCTGTCACAGTATTATGTACAAATGATCACAGGCTAAAATTTCAGTTCACCTTTTCACTAAATAGCCATGAAAATCACTACCCCTGCAAAATCACAAACCTTCAGCTCTTCTTAGACCGTCCATAGACTGGAGCAGACTGTCGCTCATTTGACCTGTGCAAAAGGTGAAAACATCATTGAGGACATAACAAATAAAATCTCAAATGATCTCAAATGAATCAATTTTATAGATAATATAACTATTATACCTAAATAATCTTGATTAGCATTAAAAACTTCTTTCCATTGTAATATGATACTTGGTGTGATGCTAAGATTCTCAAAATCTGATCTGACATTTAGTTTACACCTTAGTAGTTTTAAATGGTAGCCAATAAAAACTACAGTTTGAGGATATACAGAAACCAAAGCGACTGTTAACATTGGCATAAATGTACCTTTGGTATTTGACTGCCACCTGGTAGACTTTGTCCTGCAGCACTTGCTCCAGATGAGATCCCGCCTGTCCTGCCTTGATGTCCAAAGAGCATTGAAGTGTCCAGTCCAGAGGGTTTTGGCACTGGGGGCTGAATGGGCTGTGATAAAGTGATAACCATAGGTGACTTAAAGGAAGAAATTGTAAAACTCTTTTAACAGCAGACGGATATCTCTAATCAAAGATCTGTAGGCTTCCTTACCCTTGATGGACACATGGTCTGCAGGAGTTGCTTTTCCTGCATCAGTTGTTTCTGGGCCTGCAGTAGAGGCTCAATCAGTCTGTCCTGTGTCTCCTGGGCCTCTGCTATCGCCTTCTTGCATCGTTCAGTTTCTTGAGTGCGGCTCTGGCTGCACTGCTGCAGATCTGAAGTCAGGCGTCTGTTCTGCACGTCTAGACGGCTGCTCTTGGCGTGGAGGGTCGAAACTTTGTCACCAACAACGTTTAAGTAACTTTGGAACTTGCTCTCCACTTGCCGGGACAGGTTGGTGCAGTTGGCTTGGATCCTCTCCATCTGTTCCTGCTGCTTGGAACATGTGAGGAGGAAAGTGAAACTGTCTGGAAAGAGGTTGTCGATTTTTGCCAGAAAGGCTGTAGTAACATCCTGAATACCCTGCAGAGATGACACAAAGTCCTCTTTGCACGTCTTTCTATAAAGTTGAAGCTCGGAGGCCAGGTCCTCTTTTTCTTGCTGCAGGTGCATTACGGACATCTCATGCTTGGTTTTCTCTTTGGCCGCACGTTCCAATTCAAGCTTAAGGTTGTACACTGTTTGAGTAAAATTGTTCTGGAGATATGTATACAGAGCTTTCTGGTGGTCCAAAGCAGTCTGTACATTTTTGAGGTGTGCTGCAGAAGAGAATGGTCAGCATTAGATTAAAACAATGTCTGTGCAAGATTAGCTCACATGACTTATTATTCATGCCAAATAGTTATTTCACTTCTTTAGTGTTGGCACCTAATCATAGATTTATTAAATAAATTACTGCTTGAAGTGCTTGAAGTGCAGGGGATAGGTGGAGCCAGGCGAGGTGCTGATGCTTTACTTGCAGTGCAAAGGAGCTACAGTGAACAGAAAAGGCAAACAAGTAAATTTTATGACCACTAACCAATTTCTTTGTTCTCTCATCTTTTCTGCTCTGGAACTGTTACACCAGTAATTCACTAAAGTCCAAAAACAGAATAGAAGGAAGACTTACTAGTGCATGCATATTTTTTGTATTATTTGCTCTGGCGGCATCTAAGTCAGTAGTGAGCTTCAGCAGCTTTTTGTCTGCTAGGTCCTTCTCTGTTGTCTTTGTCTTTAGTGAGCTGGAGAGCATGGCGTTGTTCTTTTTCAGCTCTGTGTTGTTCTTCCACAGCTTGTTGACTGACTCCTCCAGGTCCTCCATCCTCATCTCTTCAGGAGTCTTCTCAGATTGTCCATACACCAAGAGGAGCACCAGGCTGACGATGATGAGCGACTGTATTAGTGAAGAGAAGAAGAAAATGATCCGCATATAATAGCCACAGCTTTTCTCCTTCGATTTGCGAATGACCTTCTTCTCCAGGGCGACTTTGGGTCGGTTATAGCTGCTGTTGTACATCTCTGCCAGAATTCAAGCTGTCCTGGTGTAGGATTGCACACTTGTTGCCTGAAGGCTCAAATCTCTAAAAATCAACATGCACTTTCAGCGTCCTGCTTCAATAAGAACTTCCCACCAGCACTTGATAACATCAGCCAAGACGTGTAAACACTAGGTGGTACTGCATCACTCTGGTGCTTATATATGCCGACACATGTTTCCTGCAAAGCAACTTTTTCCTGACCCTCCTCCTTGCATGTCTCCAGAGATTATGTGTTCATACTGGGCGGTGGAGGTTAGCAGAGAAAGAGACCCTCCTTCACATCACTTTCAGTGGTTGTGTGAACAGCTAAAACTAGTGAAACAATGTTATAACACACTTTAAATATGATCCGCATACCAAGGTTTTATTGCTTGGCTGCATGATCTGACATTCCTCCCATTCTGGACAAATTTCTGTGGTCTGAACATCAGTCTCTGTTCTAAGCTGCGAAATAAGAGTTTACAAGGTAGCCTGAGCCAATTAAATCTTATTAGTGTTTGGTAACCCTGTTTGAGTGGGGGCAGATCAGATCCTCAGCATTGATTCTGGCTCTTATTAGTTAATTAATATTGAATAGTTTTTAGCACCAGTCCAGTCCATTAACATCGATTCAGCTTTACTTCACTACCAGTTGGTTTCTTATCAGTTCAGTACATTAATATTCTTCTCAGTTACTTGAAGGTACACTCACTTATGGTGGTGAGTCTAAAGGTAGGAGGAGCTTTAGAAAAACATGAGGTGCGGATTGTTTGGGGCTACATTGAATTGTTTTCCTTTTCTTTGTTTTTCCCATTAACAGGTGAATGCAGAAGCTATCATTACTACTTTTTTACTGCTCACACAAATAAGTGAATACATGAATAAATTAAATTTAATACAAACTAACAACTGGGAAGCCGACAAAGTACAAGCACTATTGTCTGTTTGGGACTTTTATATGACAAATATGTTGAGAAACATGAATGTCCAGACCATTGCGAACAGGTTGGGGGGCAGAAACGGGGAGGAGGTCAATGTGAATGTTTTCTGATTTATGTTCCTCAAAGAAAATGAATCTCAGTTTGAAAAAATAATTATTTTGTATAATTTTTCTTAAGCTAAAAACTGAAAATGGATCCCACAGTCCCAAAGACCTTACAAGGGTTAAACCGCACTGCAGGTTCCATGCCATCGCCGTACAGTTTAGGTACAGCATGGTTCCTATATGACTATGGAAAAGTGCCTTTATTGTAGGCCTTATTGTAGCCTTGCAACTATCATAAGTGCCTTTAAATCATCATTGTAATTGAGAGAATGGATTACTCAAATGAGTTTGTCTTCTTTTTTTCTGGCTGAAAGGGTAAAGAACTTGATGTTCATTTTGTGCTGAATAAAGATGGAATCGCTCATACTATGATTTTGTTTAAAGATTGCTGAGGTTAATTTACTAGCCTGTAGCTCATTAATCTAGGCTAGTAGTCATTATGGGTGGACAACACAAGGATTCTCAGCGGATTTATGAGGTATTTGTTTAATGTAGAATTCTGCATACCAGGTCAAATTATACATTTAACTCTTTTAATTCTGGGACAGACGGTCACTTTAATGTATTTTTTTCTTAATATTCAGTCAGTTCAGAAACATTTTTAAGAACTGGGTTTTCTTGCATTTACTCAGGCTCCATTTGCTCATGTTGTATTTGCAACAGTTTTGGACCTTTTCCTCCTAGATTGCGACCTTTGCTCAACCTGGTCCTGATGCTGCCCAAGAAAAGCAACTTTAGGGCAAAACACAGACCCCATACAACAAGTCATAAACACAGGTGACGAAAACAAGCCATCTCCACTCTGTTTCCTGCGGCCACTGCGGAGGCTATCGGTGGAATGAACAGGCACAACAATGGTGACCTGTCGTCCTTTTTGAAGGCCTGAATAACAAATATTCCCAACAGTGCAGGAGGCAGCGCACATGTTTGATCCTCCACGTTCTTGTTTGCAGTGATGACGTTCGGAGCTAGCCCTCCTGTCTGGGAGGGGTGTGAAAAGGGAAAATAACGAAAGCCAGGGGTTTTCCTGCAGCCTATTGTCTTCTGTCCAATCTATCATCAGCGGAAGGTGTAACTTATGGGAGCACTTTAAAATGACAGAAAGTGAGTGAAGGGTCCTCGCAGATCGCAGACAAATTTTAAGGCAAAAACAGGAAGATGGACCTGTGAAAAGGATTTGTAGGTGTTAAGAGTGTGCTAATTTTTTTGTATTTGTCTTGGCGTTGATGGTTAGCATGAGACCTGGGGTGTTTTGGCACCTTTGGTAAAATGACGTGAAGTGAAATAAGTAGACATTCTCTACGAAGAACACACGCCTGCAGATTTGAATATGCAGTCACTATCTATTTAGCTCATTTACCATATTGCGAAAACAAATGATAAAATGTGCCCTGTGCTAAAGTTATGTCACATTTATGTTTTTAAGTTAAATTTGTCAGGGAAATATGCACTAAAATAAAATGTGTTGTCTACAGATGTGTACCTACTTTCACAGAAAACAACAAACCTGTAATTTAAACAGGGGAGTCAAAACCTTGTCTTAAGTCTGTATGTAATTTGAGTAGAGCCACCCTGACATTTATTCACATATAAAATTTAACCAAAATGACTGAGCAGTTATTATGCTACAAGTTAATCTAATTCAAATGAATGGTAAAGATCTTGCAGTTGTTTTATTTTTGTATGGCATTAGGGGATAGAAGTGTGCTTGTAGTTACATTGTAAATAAGAATATAAATATGCTAACTAGGTCAGGCAGCCATGTAGGCTGTTGACATACATCCCATTGTGTACTAAGCATAGCACACAATGAAGGCTCACCTTGCCATGCCTGTGCATATGGAGTGAGAGGTCATCTTTGCCAAGAACGTGAGCTCGGTACAGGCCTGCCCGGCTGTACTTCTGAGAAAAGAGGAGGTTGCTTACACTAGAGACTAATGATTATTGGCTTAGAATAAGGAAATGATAGCCAGCATTAATGCAACTATAAAATCGCTTCCGACAATTATTTTGTGACCCGTGGACTTGGCCGTTTTAAACAGCAGGATGCAACTTCAAAGATGAATGTAGTTGTTGTTTACATGCAGGTAGCACATTACAAAAAGTTCAAAAGCAATCACATCCAGTTCCTACAAAGTACAGGTAGGGTATAGACAACAGTGGACGTGTGGGTGAAGGGGAAATTAGAGAGAACAGATTCTCTATTTGACACATTCATAGTCAAGTACAACACACACTGAAATTCTGTCTCTGTATTTAACCCATTCACCAAGTGAAACAGTGGGCTGCCACCAACGAGGCGCCCTGGGAACAGCGTGGGGACACGGTACCTCAGTGGTGACTACATATGTATGGTCCAAGATTGAAGAAATCACTTCAAATTATTATTTATATTTGTACTAGTATTACTTTTAAGGGATGCAAAATCTTGAGCATTCAGTATGTGGCTCACTCAATGCTAAGGTGCCTTCTGAAATTCAGTTATGATGGTTTTATTCTCAAACATTTTAATGTATGGTATATGTTGCCTGCAATATGACCTAAATATTGAAAAAAAAACAACATTAAAATATGGGTGGTTGTATGTGAAAAGGTTTTCTTTGCTACAAATTTCTTTGAGGCTACGTAAAAAGGTGATATTGATTCCAAATTCTATACATGCATTACCATGCAAACCACATGCAGTTCAGGTCAGACATTGTCCACCTGGGATTCATCGTGATTTCTTTTTGGCCATACATTTTATTTTTTATTTCTCCCTTAACTCGCCTGATAGTGAAAATTAGTGTTATGTGAGAGTTAATATACAAAAAGGACAATAACCCTAAAAAAAACAACACTCCACAAAGAACTGTCAGAAGGCTTTCCCTCATCTGATCAAATCAAAGAGACTGAAAGGCTAAACTGTCTATTTTATTCTAGAACAGATAAGCTCAATAGGCTTAATATCCCTCTATGTTTCTTATTTTTACAATCAGAAACACACACACACACACACATATACATTTATATGTATTTATATAGTTATGTATTTTTGTTGGGATACTTCTGATGGCTTTTCTATATGGCAACGGAATCTGATAATGGAAATGTAAATATGTGTATGTTTGAATGCATACAATTATGAACTGTATTAATCAGTACATATGATGAGTTAATATACACTTGCTGTAGGTCATAGCAATATTCACCATCTAGGCATAAGACATCACTTCTAAATACTTTGAGTACACAAGGGAACATTACAATCATTCTACTGGTGAAACCATCCACTTGGAATGTAAAAATGAAAATAACAGTGTCCAGTGCATCTACTGGAAGTGTCTTCAAATACTCCAATTTTATGCATTTCAGAAGTTCCACTGACTGGTGCTATATAGCAATAGTTACATCATTTTTTAAGAAGCCCATAAAATTTAATCCAGCTTTTTTGAAGAAAAAGAATTTGTAAGAACTCAGAAACTGTGTTTCCTGCATATGAATAATAAATTATATGCACACTTTGAGATGGCTTCAGTAGCCTGGCCTTACCATGTGGTGTGTGTGAATAAATTACACACTGAAACAGGAAGACACCACGTTACTCAATTTATTAAAAGCAAAAAAAGATGCAAACATTTTCCTTAATTTATTTCCCCTTTAAAGTACTGTTTAAAGACCTGGTCTGATTTGCTTTCATCAGATCCGTCTAAGCAACAGGTCTCTAACTGATTATGCCATATTCTGTATTGTAGAATCCACACTACATTTCATAAAGACATACTTTTTTATGCATTTTGCATGTCATTGTCAATTTCTGTATCCTTTAACCAGTTAATATTTAGGGCTGAAACTGCAGGTTAAAAAAAATCTCTTCTATATCAAGGTTCACGGCTGTTTTGTTAAAAACAATAGAAGTTTGCTCTATTTACCAGAGAACAAATAAAAGATGACAAGAACTAAGAGCATAAACAACACAAAACAAGTACTGAGATGCACCGATAAAAATGGTTTAAAGCCAAAGAAGATCTATAGCAGTCCACAGGCAAAGATCCTATTATTCAAATGATTCACCTCATTAAAAAGTCTTCCTTTAGATTACTCTTCCTTCAGTGCTTTTTCAGGACACACCAGGCTGGTCTGCAAGATGGCACACTGTTCCTTCACGTTCTGAGCTCATCTGCATTATGCTACAGTAGTGTATCAACGCCAGCTCTGGAGAACCCCTTTCTCCTCCTGCAACACCCCAGTTCGGCTCAGGAGGTGCTAGTTAATTATCTGATTAGTTGGTATGAGTTTGTTAGAGCAGGCAAAACAACAAAACAATCATTACAGAGCTATTCCAGGATCATGACTTAATATCTACTCTAAACAGTTGCCTCAATCTCTTGTGGATCATCGCCCTCTAGCAGGCTGTAGGAGGCATGGCTCTGGAAGGGCCTCTGCAGTGGGTGGCAGAGCAGTTTAGCCATGCAGTTGTAAAGCTCGATGGCAGGGCCACAAAGCGACACTTCAAAGTGGTAGCACATCCCTTTAGAGTCCAAATTAGAGAAGGATGCATATATATCCTGCAGAGACAACACAGAGCATAAAGATGAACTCACACTCAAAACTCTTCACACTTAAAATTGGTAACCTTTAATATAAAGGTACTGATCTGAGAGTGGCAACTCAACATCACTGATGTGGGAATCAACTAATGTAATATTCAAATATCCAATAGTAATGCAAAAAACCATCCACTTGACCCACATTAAAAAATACAATTCAGTTTAGATTTGAATTCATAACCTCTAATCCCACAGACAGATTCTACCATACAACCAGTGAAATCCTATGTTTGTTAAAGATTGCTCATTTGCTCTTTAGACAGTGGGGTTTGAACTACAACCTACTTCTGGACACTTTATTACTTAACCATTATACCAATGACTCCACAGTAAAATAATCACTGATGTACTTTTAGGTCATAGGAACTTTTACAGTCCTAATATGCAAAAATGTCATAATTGTTACTTGCAGACTCCACAGACTTTACTAGACCAACCTTGAACTGATATGATGAATATCCACAGACTAGTTCAAATTGGGCATATTTCAGAAGCAGTATCAGGAAGGTTTATTGATCCCAAAGGAAACTTCTCACACTCTTAACAGTTGCAGAAAATAAAAAGGTTTTCAGAACATTAATTTTCTTTTGCTCAGTTCACTGCATGAAAATAAAATGGGGACTTAAAGAATCACCACCTAGTGGAGAACGCCTGCATGTACTGTTGAAATGATGTAACACTTGATTGACGTTATGAATGCCAAATGCTCAGTTAACATTAACTGGCTTACATATTTGAATTACTGAGTTATCCTTAAAATCTCTTATGTAGAGTGGCTATGTCTTATAATGAGGCAGTATGCAACTTATTTGGATTATTTATTTAAACAACAGAGAAACAGTTCTTAGTGTTTTATGGCAGTCCCTATAGACTAATTGGCACAAACCTTAGTCGACTATCTTAAAATCATGTGATGTGTAAGCATGTTAAGCTGCATGGGAAATGTTCAAAGTAATAACCAGCTGTAGGCATTCAGACATTTTAGCCAGCTATATTTCAAGTTAGAAGGACTAATGAGCGTATGGTCCAAATTACAAATTGGTTTCTCTAAGCAGAGCATTCTGGAGCTATGGACAAAAAGCACAAACAGTTTCACTGTAGTGCTACCATCAAGCCTGAGTATTGGTGGGCATACTGCACCTCTCCTCCAAATTTGGTATTTCTATGACTTTCCACTGTTTTAACAGAGAATTAGAATAAAGTAAGAATACAAAGGTCTAAAGCACCTTTAGAGCTTGGACCCCTAATTAAATATGTGCTCTTACTTTTGTCCAAAAATACAAATACAAATTATATTTTTAATGTCTACATTGTTTACACACTGCCTCCAGTTATGTATGTATATTAACAAGAGCTGTTAAGTGTACAAAATGTAATCAGATTTTAAAATACTTGTTAATTAATGATGCGTTTACTCTTCTAGTATTTATGGCCCAGCAAGTAAACAAGCAATGCAAGTTAATGAGGAAAAGATCCGAGAATTAAATTACCCTCCAGCTGTTGTCATCCACTTGCTCGTCTGCTCCATTATGAAGGTAAATAACGTCAAAGAAGAAATATGGGGAGCGCAGCATTTTCTGGAAAAGACAACAAGTCACATTGTCTAGAACAGTTTTAAACCAAGCCTCCTCCTGGAGCTCTACTTTATCTGCACAGTTTAATTCAACACTATATTTTACTGTTAGATACACTAATGCAATAAAGAACCTAGAAAGAACTAGGCTGGAGCAGGACTGGTTGAAATTAGACTTTTCAGGAAAGTAGGTCTCTTGGACCAGTTAAATAATTTAGTAAAAGTCCCACCGTGCCAACTTTGAAGCTTTAAAAAACCTGACTAGCACAAGCGTGCTTACTCACACTGACAGCATCAGATGGACTGAACTGTAGCTGGCCAGCATGCCGGCTGTAGATGAGGAGAGTTCGAACCACAAACGGAGGTGGAATTGTCTGAACGTTGTCCATCAGAGGAAGTTCAATCTTCTGAAGACTATTAGCAGAAGCAGATGTTTTAGAGCATGCAATAACAACGTTGTTCAAGAACCCAAAACCAGGTTCTAATTGTGCTTTTTTAAATAATATTATATCACACTATAGAAACTTACATTACATTGAGAAGATCTTCCAGGTCTAGGTTCCAATGTTAAGGTATATGACAAAATGACATCTTGTTTCTTGAACATACAGTATCATCTAGCTTGTTCAGCTTAGCCTTCAATGGAGCAGCTGATCCAAAAATTCTGAATGTTACTCACAGGGAAAGGATACTGAAGGATTCACAGACATTTGTTTCCAGGTCATACAAACAGCTGCATAACTCCCGTGGGTCTGAAGTGAAGCCTGATAACTGTACAAAATCAGTTCATGGTCACATTTTGGTTCTTCTCTTCAGAGCCACCAGAGTGCCCATGGTAGTCATTTGGCAAGTACTGACAGTGGATTTACAAAACAACCGCTAAACTGTCAACACATAAACAGTCTGTGAGGTATCATATGTCTGTATGGTGCATAGAAAGATACAATTTCAATTATCTAAATAATTAAGTCTTCCTTTCAGTAACAAACGTACAAATCATATAATCTACAGTCATCTTTTCTAGCCTACATTCAGCTACAGTCAGTAGAAATTGTGAGATTGATGCCAAACATGCCAGAATACTCACCCATAGGGCATCATCATTGACCACCACCAAGGCAAACTCGTGTCTTTTGTCTATTTTATGCTTTGTTCTCACAAACATCTCAATCATCTTCTGGGAGATATTGAGGGCGTTTGTCTTGGATCTGAGGATAAACAACAAAGTGTTAACTAAACTGTTGGTAAAGGAACTTGGACCAGACAGATTTCTGTTGAGAAAATGCACCAGATTCATGTGTTTTACCCATTGAAGGATTCCAGTTTCTGCAGCGACATCTCCTCTGATAAATCCAAACAGATGATCTGATTGAGAGATAAAATACACCCCATGACCACACAGGCTTTAAACTTAAAGCAACTCATAAGTGCTTTCAATATTACTCATTAGTCTTTTAGACAGTGCAGGTTTTCCAAAAGTCTGTGGAGTAACATTCTCATAAAATGCCTGTAATGTTTATGATCGATTTGCAGGGTACAAGAAATCTTTGTATGTATTACGGATGTCAGAATATCTACCTATTTATACAATCATTAAGGCACTGTCATCACATGGAAAATGTGAAAAAGCTTTTCTGATTCCAATCATGTGTCTCTAATGAAAATGCTTCTTTAAATCCCCTGATACTTTAGAAAAATTCCCAAACTCCACTTCTATAGGATCTGACAATATTTACCATTCCAGTTTATGTTAATCTATGGTACATTTTATTGTAGGTAAATTCTACTTTCCAAAACTAACACTATTACCACACTTCTGTTCAAACAGTATGTTTTTGACTTACCACTTTTTCAGGGCAGTTGACTCTAGGTGCTCGTATCTGAAGCTCCACAGGTGGAGGCATCGGGGGTGGCACAGAGGGCTGGGCGGCTTTGGGCCTGTCTGTGGCAGCAGACACTGGAGCAGTCACACTGGCTGTAGTAGTCGCTGCAGCAGCTGCAGCTTGGGCGGGTACGGTTGTGGTGATGGTGGACGTAGAATTTGGAGCTCCATCAGTACTTGATGCCTCTCCTTCTCCCTCTACTCTACTGCCCACAGCAGGCTGGGGTGGCGGAGTGCTGTTTAAACTCCCATTGCTACTTCGTCTGTCCTCTGCTCCCTCTGGGTTGGAGCGGGTCCTGGGCCGTTCCTCTCCATCTGCTGGGCCTGGATCTGAAGTCTCTATAGAATCCATCACTGACCAGATGCATAAAAACGTATTAGACACTACGTTTATGACTGTATGCCATAATGTCTTTTAATAATGTTTTTGATTGAGTTTTAATTTAGTTAACTTCATTCTGTTGGCTTAGCACCTTAATGCTTTGCTCTTGCACATGCTTTTAAATTTATAGCAACTTTAATTGCTATAATTATCTCAAAACAGAATTCTCTCTTCTGTCTATATTGCTGAGAGGGTTTGGTGTGAATTTGCGAGAAAATAACAGACTCTCAGAAAGGAACAGAAATCTCTTTACAGTGGTGCTGCTCAAGTAAAATGGCCCTTGTCACTCGTAAACACACCACAGCATGAACAAACAGTGTGAAATTCTTTCTCTGTATTTAACCCATTCACCAAATTAAACAATTGGCAGCCAGGAACACAGCACCTGGGGGAACAGTGTTTGGGGACGGTACCTTGTTCAAGGGTACACCATGGTGGCACTGCCAGTGCTCGGATTCGAACCCACGATCTTCTGATCGCAGGGTTCGAAGATTAATTTTGCTATTTAACCTGTTTTTCCACGTTAAAACGCCAATTTAACGTCCATTGAACGTTTGACATAATGCAGAATCAATAAACCAAAAGCAAACTTTATTTTATGTATTATCATTGCAAAAGTGTGTGTAACTTGATTTAAAATCACTGTGTTCATGCTGTCAGTGAGTGTCCTGTCAGTGACAGACCTCAACAGTCTCAAAGCATATTAACTAGCCAACTTTGGCTAAATGTCTTGCAATATTGGACAGAGACGGTCAGAGCGGTCTACCAAATCAAATAATTAAGTTTACAGAAAGTTATTAAGCCTCAGAAATGCAGAATCCATACAAAAACATTGTTTGGCTAACTAACTAGCATATGTGTGCTAAAGCCCATTCACCAAGAGCAGAGCAGCTAGAGGGTCCTGTCAAGACAGTAAAGCAGCTACTAATATATGTTAATTTCTGAGGAAATGTGGAGTTCTAAGCTTACCCAACCCTTTAAATATTTCGCTTCAAAACAATTATCCACAGCACTTCCTCATACACGAGTACTTCATTGAGCTTATGGGAGGGTAAAGAGACAGAATGGAGAGGCTGCGCCACCTTAAGGCCCAGCACCTTTTACATTACAAACAGACCCAATTATAGTGGAATTTATAATGCAAAGCTGCTTGTTGGGGTCATGTTCATCCTGTTGGGATTCTTTTTTATTTATTTAATTATTTAAATAATATGTAAAAATATTTTTTTGATTTTTTAGATAGCGGCGACAGTCATTACATTATCCCGATTATTATACAGCATATTGCAAAAATGGTTTAAACTGAAACACAATTTGTTCAAAATGAAATTACTTTATTGCAGTTTCGTGTAAAACGGCCGTCGCAACAAAGATGTAGCTGTTGCGTAGCAACGTGTTAGACTGCCTCTTGGACTCTTCAGCTTGTTGTTTACTATACACTATGTAGACAAAAGTATTGGGACACACTTGTTTTTCAGGGTTTAGGCTAGGCTCCCGCTCTACAGTGGGAACAAATTCCCACAGAAACTCCAAAATATTGTGGAAAGTCTTCCGAGAAGAGTGAGAGTTTGTGTATTTGAATACATTGTCATTAAAGTATACATCGTACACGTCGTATTAGCAAGAGAGATGGAG
>JBBPCW010000037.1:11994420-12005954 GCA_037974425.1 Phenacogrammus interruptus
CACACACACACACACACACACACACACACACACACACACACACACACACACACACACACACACACACACTCGGGGAGAGGGAGAGAGAGAGAGCGAGAGAGAGAGAGACAGAGAAAGAGAGAGAGAGAGAGAGAGAGAGAGAAGGCGGGAGAAAGAGAAGGAAGAAAAGAGAGAGAAGGGAGAGAGAGAGAGGGAGGGAGAGAGTGCGAGAGAAGGGAGGGGGAGAAAGAACGAGAGAAGGGAGGGAGAGAAACAGAGCAGGGTTTGTTGACCACTCGCCACCACAGACTCAGCTCGGTTTTTCCTCCCTTCTGACCTGCTAGGGGAGGATTAGCCTTAGCCAGTTAGCATCTTAGCCAGTGGACGGAGGGGAGAGGAGAAGTAAACAAAAACGGCTCGACTGCTTCAGTCCGGCTTCCGGGAATGCAAGGAGACTGAAGCCCTGGAATCGTGAAAGCTGGATGGGTGAGCTTTGACAAAACAAGAAGAGGAGGGAGAGAGAAATATAAAGAGGGAGGCTACCAGGAGAGCTGCGTGGTCAAGAAATCAAGCCTCGAGTTACTGGCCCAGTGCTGTCCGGGTTCTCCTTCGGAACCTTGTCTCGACCACCCTAGAAGAGCCAGGACCCTGCAAGCGAGGGGGTGTTTGTGTGTATGCCTCTGTGCGTGTGAAAGAGTGTGTGTATATGTGAGGGGACTTCCTTGAACTTTGATCCTTCAAAAGGCACCAGGACAGAAAGACCTGTTTATCATTAGCAGTACTGGCCTCCTCTTTCCAGTTGCTTCTGAAGACATGCTCAGTCTATATGTAGTCTTCTAGTCTCAAAAAACAGCTCTGAGAGAGTCCCACCATGACTACTTGATGTGAAGTTGAGGTCCAGCATGCGTTGACGCAGTGACAAAGTTGCTGACAAATTCTTGAAGAGCCACTTTAAAGACTTTGTTTCCCTGGTATTAATCTAAAGTGGTGTGGAAGGTGTTTGGGAGCCTTTTGAAGCAGTTGTGGTTGCAGAGTGAAAAACTGGTTTGACTTGTTGGTGACCTGTGGGTAGGGCAACTGTCCTTTGCATGCCTGCAAAAAAAGTGCCACAGTGTTTCTTCTGCTTGCGAGCTGAGATGTGGCGTTTCGGTTCGTTTTAAGAAAGGCACTTCACTTCTGCCCCAGTTTCCAAGTGGTGTTCTGTGTTGTGGGGGTGTCTGTTGTCTGGCATGAGGCAGGTTTATGTGTAATTTATTGTTTCCTGTAGAAAGGGCAGACTGTGCATTTCACGCTCTTGACTGAACCCTGAACCACTTGATTTTCAACGGACCAGGAGGGTTTGTCTTGAACTTAATGTAGACTATAGGACACAGAGAGAGAGAAATAAGGAGGTGTGCTGAACAGCTGTGAAGCTATTTAGGGCCATTTTTAAAGGGGACCTTAAGTTAGATGGTGTTTCACATCATCTACTACTGCCACTTTCACATTCAAAAAGCTTGAGGTTGATGTCTGCAGCGTGAACACTTTCTCTCTCTCTCTCACTCACACACACAGTCTTGGGCAAGTCAGAACGCTCAGCACTGTCTGGGGGGAAGATTTCCAAAACCCTGGTGGTACAACACAGCAATGGCCATGGTGGGTGGGGGATGGGGCAACCCTAATGGGAGCACCAATGGCCTGGGGGAGAAGGGCTACCTGCGGGGGGAGGAGGACGAGAGCTCCCCACAGGCGGGGAACAGCGATGCAGAGGGGGGAGAGGACGACAAGGCCTGTGTGGTGGACTGCGTGGTCTGCGGGGACAAGTCCAGCGGCAAGCACTACGGCGTCTTCACCTGCGAGGGCTGCAAAAGCTTCTTCAAGAGGAGCATCCGCCGCAACCTCAGCTACACCTGCAGGTAAAAGAAGATACCACTCCCCAAGAGGGTGGTGGACACAAACTCTACACCTGAAATATGGCAGCAGGATGTGTACGAAAACATTAGACGCCATTGTGCTAGCAATATGCCCTCCATCAATAATGTTACATGGACAAAGATTGGTCTTGATTTGTTTTGCTCAAAGAAATTTATTTTTGTTAGATTACATATAAACCATGGTAACTCAGAACATCCACAGAAACTGTGACTTGAGAGGATACACATAGTGGTATAATAAAATACCTATGTGCATGAAGCAGTGTTCTGACAATAACATCTTAAAAGCTGATATTAGGATAATTGTAATAACTGGGGTAATTAAGGTAGTAGTTAATACATCATTACAAGTGTTCCTTAATCTACAACACCTGAACCAAACACAGTCTCTTTAAAAAAACTAGATCACGTGTATTAGGGAGGGGTTGTCACTAGGAGTGGGCAGTATGATAGTAATTTTTATAATGATAAATTATGTACCAGGACGCTTTTCTGAGCAGTTTAGATGTAGTTAGTACAGAAAAAAACATATTTTATCACTAAGAGATGACAGTTAGTCTTGTATTTTTCTGTAGTGCAGTGTATAAAACTGAGCAAAAATCACTGTGCACATTATGTTTGATAGTATTTTTATAAGAGTGGCCCTGGGTTGCATTTTGCCTATTCCAGACTCACAAACATGAAAAAAATAGAAACCATCATGTGTTGAAAATATCTTCAGGTGGTATGTTATCTTTCTACCATATCAGGCACTCCTAGAGCTGAGTGCTGAGTGTGTTAATAGTTCTTCTAATCACATTTGTGTGAAAATATTTCTAAATTATATCGCAAGAATCAAACCAAACTGTGGTAAAATGTTAGATTGCATTCAGTAGTTGCCAAAAATAAGAATTGGATCGTGATGTTAAGATGTGGTTATATACCCTTCATGTTTAACTATAATAAGCATAAAGGTAGGTAGCTACACAAAATGCCCCTTTGTGAGCACTGGATAGCACTACTCCAAAATGTTTCGCTTGCTGCAAATGGTATTTATGGCTCTTCTTAAGGCCTCCTGAATTGGTAACCAAATGCCAAACAGCATGACCCGATTGGTCACTAGGACAGTACGTACCAGCGCTGGGGTGACAACTTTTTACACCATGATCACTTGATCTAACAGTCTATTATTATGCACATTTTGTTATTGGAATTTAAACATTCTGAGTCAACATTAAAATGAAATTAATCTAAACTTTAATAACAATAATGTAATAAAAACATGAGTGACCTGTCAGTGAACTCTGGATATCTGAGCACGAACCAAGCATTTATAGCTGTTTAGACTCACTACAGGTAATAAATAATCATGTCACCGTAGGTAAATATTTGTTTATTTCCATGAATGAACCTTTGTCCTTTTATTTTAGTATTGCTGCAAGACTGTAGGACTTGTTTCACTGCCTGTTTAAGCACACCATAGTGCATGAAACCTATGTTGATTCTGCCACATATCCAGTGACCTGAAATATCTGAAGCGATCATTTTCATCATTGTTCAATGGAAAGGAAAAATAATTGTATTTTGGCCCATTCTTAGGTAAGAAAATTACTCTCTGCTCTTGCTTTGGTGTACAGAAATGGTCATATTATCTTGTAAAATAAATGGATACCCCATGCAGCCCTAACAACAGGCATCAAGGTTTTTTGGAGCCATGCAATTCATCTGCTCCTGTTTCATTCACCACCCCCTTTTGCGTCGCTCTTCTAGCTTTTATAGATTAGATTTTTACCAATGGAGAAAAAAAGCCTGTGGCCATGGCAGCTACAGAAATGTCCCAAAGGATGTACGTTTTTCAGCTATGTCAAGGTTGTGTAGGCTGATGATTTACAGAGGCCAGTTATTTGATAACCCCTCAAACATGGCACACCACCAAGGCCGGTCAGCTCAGGGGTCGATTCATGGGGGGTGTATAGCAACCCAGCCACACGGTATTCATAGAATTAGAGCAAGGGTTCAGTACTGACTCTTCATTTGTTTTTCACCGGAATGTCTTTATGACAGACAAAGCAACCATGCACTGCTCATTACTGGAGTGGAAGCTGGAGGATGTTCTTTGCTGCTGTTATTGAATTTGGTGTTTTATACAGTGCTCTTGAATGCAGTGAGGCTTTCCCAGCTTTGAATAAAAACGCAAGTTAGCCTTGCCACTTTTAGTTAACACATAAAAATAGCCTATTCTGGAAATGCCAGCCCTGGTATTGTATATCGTACTTCAGTTCTGTAGTGGCTTTACTCAATTTGCTGCTATGTCTAGATAAATGCTAAAGGGCAGATGTTATATAAAGGAATCATGAATCATGAAACTGTTAACAGCGGTAAATGGATCTAGTGTATTAACCTGAAGGATAATGAAAAACCATCACGATAGCACATAAAAGCAAAGTAGAGATGCACTGATATGCTGACTCTCAACCTAGTGATTCTGTTTACCTGTATGAAATGCAAGAGATAGTAATTTTATGCTTTTGTTCTGTTTTGCAGATCAAACAGAGAATGTCAGATCGATCAGCATCATCGCAACCAGTGCCAATACTGCCGTCTGAAAAAATGCTTCCGTGTTGGCATGAGAAAAGAGGGTGAGCATCCCAGCATTCACTGAACTTTTGACCTACACTCTTAAATATTCTTGGTTTGGAGGTACAGTTCTAAGAAGAGAAAAACAGTGGTGTAGAACATTTATGTGAAGGATATTTAAACTTCAAAAAGGTTCCTCAGCTTAAAAGATTCTTCAAATGAACAATTTGTTAAAATGTTCAAGAAGGAGCCAAAAGTGGTTCTTCTATAGCATCACTCCTTTTGGCACATTTGGTTTTGTGAGTGAACTGTGACAGTATTGCATTCTTGCAGAGTTTTTTTGCTGAATTTTTGGCACATCGCTAAGCCACCAGTGTTAAATGTAAAGTGCTTTAATGGTTGAAAGTCTAATTGGTTAATTAACATGCAGCATCCATGGCATTCAACCAAAGTCTAGAGCTTGTCCCTCTGTCCCTATGTGACCCTGGCAGGCTCATGCTGTCCAACATCGAACTGCCAGCTATAAATCCACATGACTGCATGATGAATGCCATGGCTGAAGTGTACGAAAAGGTCAACATTGCTTTGCTGTTCTCTGGAAGTTACAGTTATCTATGATAAAAGCAGTTATGGTCTGTTAGCAAAAACAGCTAACTGAGAAAAAGTTTTTCAGAAGCTGATGGCATTAAAAATGCACTAACTTATAGAAAATCAAATAGATTAGTTGACAAAAATGAAAACTTGATCACCTAAAACATGATTAGTGTTTGAAGTCGATTAATGTACACTGAATATTTGAAACAGTAATGGCATCTTGAAGAAATTTTGTCTCTACTTTTGTCTCGATCTCTGTCATCCATGTAAAAATCCATGTAAGCAAACACGAATTCCTTAACCGGACGGCTCATTTATTCATTCATTATCTGAGTCAGTTACCCTAACCAGGGTCTCAGGGGTGCTGGAGCCCATCCCAGCACTCATGGGGCAAAAGACGGAGAAACACCATGTGTGGATTACCAGATCACACAGTTCAAACCAACTCAGTTAAGGAAAGTTGTTGGTGTAATTCCTTTCACACCGTCATAGCCCCACTTAACTTCAGAATCTATACTTTTCCTTTCTGTTTGACCACATTCTAAGAAAATCGGACAGCTTTTATTCTGTATTGATTAGTGGCTTAAATATATATTGTTTGTATAGTTTTTTCCTTGTTTAAAGGGGTCTTGACGTGTTTGTGTGGGTTTATGTAGCACAATTACACTTAATATTTTATATGAGTGTTCTCCAAACCCTCTTTATCTCTTAGAATGTTCTGCGCTTCAAGACAAATATGTTTAGTTCACCTCTGTTCTGATCAGCTACTCTGTATATTCTTTCATTCAAAAAGAAACAGCAGCTTATTTGTGTGGAGCTAAAAGTTTGTAGGCTGAGTTGGTGCACTTGGAACTAAAACAGTACTCAGTTTAAAAAAACATTAATACATATATTTTTATCTGTGTCTACATTACTTCCTTGCAGCTGTCCAGCGTGGACGCATTCCGCCGTCCCACTCAGGCATCAGCCCCACCTCCATGGTTGGTGGTGGTGGTGGTGGAGGAGTCAGCGTACCAGGGATGGGGGGTGACTTTTTCAATGGTCAGCCTGCACCTGAGTTCATCACCCAGCTCCTGAGAGCAGAGCCCTACCCCAACAGCCGCTACGGAGCCCAGTGTGGCCAGCAGCTTGGGGGAGGGAACAGTGCCGTCATGGGCATTGACAACATCTGTGAGCTGGCGGCCCGATTACTCTTCAGCACCATCGAATGGGCCCGGAACATTCCGTTCTTCCCCGACTTGCCCGTCTCGGAGCAGGTGGCTCTACTGCGGCTCAGCTGGAGCGAACTGTTCATCCTGAATGCAGCACAGTCAGCCCTGCCACTCCACATGGCCCCGTTGCTGGCTGCTGCTGGCTTTCACGCCTCACCCATGTCCGCCGAACGCGTGGTCTCCTTTATGGACCAGGTGCGTGTGTTCCAGGACCAGGTGGACAAATTGACACGGCTGCAGGTGGATTCCGCCGAGTACAGCTGTCTGAAAGCCATCGCGCTCTTCTCTCCAGGTAACAGGGTTTCATGTGTTACAGTGAACAGTCAACTGCATGTTAAAACAAAGATTCATAGGTTTCCCTCCCCTTAAATCTTTAGTTTGCACTAGAGCTACACAGTTAATGTAGCTGCTAAGTCGTGGTAATTTATAGCCATCAATATAGCAAGCCTGTATCATCACACATTGGATTGATTTGTTAAATAACTTTAATTAAATTTGCACATGCAGTTTGTGATATTCTGATATGTTTATAAAAATGGACAAATGTGTTTCAGTCATACAGTTTACTTTTGAGCGTTTTTATTGATAATAGTTATGCAGTGTGAAACTAAAGAAAAATTCTCATATCATATATGTCTTGGTTTTCTACAGTTATTGTAAAAGGGAATTGGTGTAATTTCTTTTTTTTTGTAAAACCATTGGCTTGAAAGTTGATAAAAGCTGATCTCGACTACTGATGAAAAAAGAGTAATTGAGAATTGAATGAAATGACAAATTATTATTGCCAGCATGACCTTGCACATTCATCGGCCAAGAAATGGTGACTTGTTCACTCTGCAGCATTTTGAAAAATGTGTGGGCTCCACTTGTTCGGAATGCAGCGCATATAGACATTCCACTCATCTTTGTCTGTTTTTTATTGGTATTCACAAGCTCAAAGTCTGCAGGTGGCCTGAGAGGCCAGCTAGTTGACTTTGTGCAGAATTTGAAGCAGTATGCTTTGTTTTAAAGCAAAGATATAATTAACCCCTTAAAGTACAGCCTTAATACTTAAGACTTATTATTCAGAAGCTGCTATGAGCTATACAGTATCTACTGTTTACTAATTTATGTTGGGTTGGGGAACCTTTTTTGGATTGCATTTTTACACCTATACTATATAACTGAACCACTACTTGTGACTTGTGTCCAAGAATTTGTCTCTCAACCTCTGTGTGCTCTTCTTCAACAGATGCATGTGGACTGACTGACCCAGCCCATGTGGAGAGTCTACAGGAGAAGGCCCAGGTGGCTCTGACCGAATATGAGCGCATGCAGTATCCCACCCAGCCACAGCGCTTTGGCCGCTTGCTGCTGCGCCTGCCCTCGCTCAGAGCCGTGCCCGCCAATCTCATCTCTCAGCTCTTCTTTATGCGACTAGTTGGCAAGACGCCCATCGAGACGCTGATCCGAGACATGCAGCTATCGGGCAGCTCAATTAGCTGGCCTTATGTGCCCGGACAGTAACTGAGTTGACTAGCTGCGGCTGGCCACTCAAAATGACTTCCATGTTCTGTGTGGGCTTCATAGGTTCAGTATGTGATTTCTTAGTCGCTGCGTGAATGTTCATGTTGTGTTAAACTCTGCAACACCTCTTTGCTCATTTAGTGTACATGGTGAAGGATACAAGGTCAGTCACATGTCCTTAGGCGCATTAATCGAGTCACTCAAGTTTGGGATACCTCAGGTTTTTTACTCAAATAGCAAAACTTACAGAGAGGTGAGTAATGTACATGCATAAATACTATTGCAGACCATTGACAAAAAAACAATGACAAGAGTATTGTAAGATTATAACAAAGAAAACAAGGAAAAACTGATGGCACTGCAGATCTCAGTGCTGTGGTTATTTAAGAATGACCTCGGTCCAGCTTTAAGTTTAACATAATACGGGAGATTTTCTTGGTACTCTAAGAATAATTACTTTATGAATTATAATGAGTGTAGATTAGGCTCATGAAAGGCATTGTCATGGACTGCAATGCCATGTCATCAAGTTTGGGAAGCCTGACCACTTGAAAAATGAGTGATGAATAATGTATTGTGATGATCGCATTGTTGGAATAGTTCTGTGTACTCCTACTCAATTGGGTCCAAAAAAACCCAAACATTTCATAAGGTTGACCATGAAAAATATTCAATATTTTTGCATACTAATAATAAAGACAAAATATTCATTCAGTATTTTATTCTTTGGTCATTGCGTTACATGCAATTTGAAATCAGATTGTCTAAAATAAAGAATAAGACCCCATTCTGGTCCTATACTGCAACTATAGCAGTGTGAATGCATCCTTAAGCCACATTCACATCTTCAAGCCTCTTCCACTACTGTCATGTCGCCTCCCCCTGCTGTGCTGTTTATGGGGAAGGGAACGCTGCTCAGCAGTTCATGCCCTAGCCTGACTTTCTCTTCTGGGTTTAATTCTGAACACTGGCTGAACCAGTTAGCTTCAATAATGCACCTGTTTGGTTTAACATTACCTTCTCTCCTCATCTTTTAAACTGAAAGAAAAAATAAGATTTCAGTCTGACTAACTGCAGGTACTTTTGAGTTGAGCATCTTGGGCAAACTGGAGACTCACCCAATCCCCCTGCTAGGATGCCTGAGTAACTACATTTATTTTACAGTCAGCCATTTTTTTAATTCCTCTGAAAACAACCCTTGGAGTTCATTGAAATTACCTCATAGCTGAGATGGTGTTTAACATGCATGTGACTTGGATTTGACTCTGCAAAAGTGTACAATCAAAGACCACAATGACTGACTGCACACTCTAGTCTTTGTTATTTAGATCAATGCCTTATCAACGGCATTAACATATTATTAGGCACCAATGTACAATATCTCTTCGACACAGAAGTCCAGTACCTCTTCTGTGTAGAGCCCATTAAATAGGTTCTTGCTGGCTCCCTTTCTGTATACAAAGGGTCTGACATGTGGCGTAGTGTTTAAGTGCCACATGGTTGCTGGGTCCAGACATGGTGCCCTGAAACTTGAATAAACCCCGGGGACCTCAGGCTGAAGCGACTCTAACTGGAAGAATACAGAAGTGACATGATGCCAGAAAAGCAGCTTTCCCTATTTAAATTAATGTAGCAGTAGATTCGACCCAGGACAGATTTGATTATTAAAATAAGAATACTTACATCACTTATATTTTAATTTCAGCAATGCCTGATTAGGAAAATCACATTCTAATGCTGAGCCTCAGAGCTCTGACACTGAGGAAAAACATGCCTGAACAACAGTGGACTGAATGCAGCTGCCCAGTAAACACAATGGCGGGCTCTGGAGCGACCCCATTGTGCCCCCTGTTGGAGACTTAATATCACAATGCGTTGAAAGGCCACCGTAAGTTCATTCTTTTGTTCAGAGCGGCTACACACACTGCATGACAAAAATATTGGGACGCATGACCATTACACCAATAGAGCCTTGAATGCCTTCAAATACGTTGACTTGGTCCTCCCTTTGCAAATATAACAGCTTCCACTCTTCTTGGAAGACTTTCTACAAGATTATGGAGTGTTTCTGTGAGAATTTGTGTCCATTTATGAGGATTTGTGAGCATTCATGAGGTCAGGCACTGATGCTGTACGAGAAGTCCTGGCTAGCAAACTTCGTTTCAGGTCATCTGAAAGGGGTTGGATGGGGTTGAGGTCAGGCCTATGTGCGGGCCAGTCAAGTTCTTCCACATCAAACTCGTCCAACCATGTCTATAGCTTTGTGCACTGGGACACAATCATGCTGGAGAATTAGCATTGACTGCTGAATAGAATACATCACTGGAAGTACACTGACGGGTGTAACATTTGGATACATATACGTTATATATATACTGTTTTGTTGTGGGAAATATAGCACACAATAGTATATTGGAAATTAAACTTCTTTGGCGAAAGTGCTGTGATAAAAAAAACAACTACACGCATATATATGTGAGTGTGTGTGTGTGTGCGTGTGTGCACCCTAAGGGGGGGTCTGCTCAACTCAGAGGTGCTGAAAGAGAGACAGGACGCCCCCTGTTCTCTGGCTCTGCCCCCAGCATGTCATCTGCATGTTGTCATTCATGGGTGTGACCAGAGACCTTGGCTTCTAAAACACAGTTTCTGTTCATCGTTTGCAGTTAAGGAGAAGACGATTGTTCTGTATTTATCTTCGACATGTCTTACATCCCGGGACAGCCCGTCACAGCTGTAGTGGTGAGTCGTGTTTTGTGTTGAACTGTTTAAAGTCTACTACTCGGAGTCAGCTGTCCTACCTCAGACTCCGGGACTGAGGGAGCTAGCGACCCTGGCTAAAGTGTTGTTTTTGTCCCAGAGCTAAAATTACTCGTCTTCTTAAAAAGGTCTTCCTTTCCTAACCTGAGTGGGGTTTATTTTTATCCATTTTTTTGGTTTGCAATAGTTTATTAATTGGCTAAACGAGTAGATACGTTAGCTTTACAGCCGAACAATTGTGCTTGTAGCCTCCACCAGGCTAGCTAACATAACTAGCACTTGTTTGGGTACTTTATAAACAAGACATATACTTTATAAAAGTAAAATTAACTTTTGTAGGTCAGAAAGTTGAAAATTGTTTCTATCTATTCTTTTATTTTGGCTAGGACGGTAACCGGAACGTTAGCAACACTTAGCATAGCCATTCGACTGGCAACCAGTATTTAAAGCTGTGAAGACATGGAGTTTTACTTTTAAGTGAATAAAGCACACAAGGGTAGTCTGTTGGAAAGTAAAATGTATTTGTAATGTAACGTTAAATTGGCCAATTATTAGGAAATGAAATGAAACGCACACAGTACAGGTGAGGTCTAGGTGTGACGCAAGCCAGGTGCTCACAGGTAAGTTAGTAGTTTGGCCATATAAGGACAAGTACAGAAATCTATGCCCAGGTGTGATAAGCAGCAGTCTCTCTTATAAGCTTATTGTCTGTATGTTAAACTTGGATTGGCTGGTTTTTAACCAACCCAAAAGGTCACCCTATTGCTGGTTAACCTACACTGGCGACCCATGGCTGACACTTGGGTCTGCATCCAGTTACCTTAATCATTCAACCTTATGTTCCTACTTGCTCCCTCACTTCTCCAAGGAACATCGTCTGGCTCTGCCAGCTCTACACATAAGGCAAACCTAGCTCAGACTCTTCCCATTCATGGTTCCCTGCTAGGGATGCACCGATACCACTTTTTTGGAAAACGAGTACGAGTACGAGTACTTGCATTTCAGTACTCGCCGATAC
>JBBPCW010000037.1:12011960-12034873 GCA_037974425.1 Phenacogrammus interruptus
CCCGAAACATAAGTCCAAGCTCGGCCAGAACTACCTTAGAAAAAAGAACAAGATGGAAAGCTGGTATCTAGACTGGTCTCAGAAGTATCTAGACTTAAACCCCATTGAGCTGCTTTAGGATGAACATTTTTGTATCTAGAAGGCAAGATACTTCATGGTCCTTCTGAAAATCCTTTTGCTGATCCTGGTAATGTGTTTTATTGCCACATATTGCTATTCTTTGAAAAATTCCAGTCTGGGCTTTCTGTTCTTGGTGAAGTTTGGTATCAGTGAACTATAAATGGTAACACTTTGATCCATGCACATTGTTTGCTATTTCTGATGTTGTTTTGGAGGTTTTCTTAATTTTCTTAACATATCAAGTTATTAAGAAAAACTCAAAAATAACATCTAACAGAAATAATGTGCAGGGATGAAAATATTAGCATTTATAGTTCACCGATACCAAACCATACAAAGAACAGAAAGAGCCAGACTGGAATTAACAGAACAAGTTCAATGTACTTTGTAGGTTCACAATTACAGACTGTAGTCTATCTATTCCTACACAATCTTTCAGCCGCCTTCTACTCAGTCCTTTAATGGAAAGGGACCACCACAAGACCACTCCTGGCCAGATATTATTTGAGTTGTGGTCTTTGGCATCCATGCTATTCAAAAATATTCTCTTGGCCTTAGAATTACTTGTAAATGAGATATGTCAATGTGAATAGGCTTTTAAATGTATTAAGAATCTTCACATAGTTTGCCAATATAGCCTAAATTGTTCAATTTTTAATTTACATTATTTTTACACAAGATGTAATTGCTCAACACAGAAATGTTTAGTTTCTATTGCTGCATTTTTATTGTAGAATTGCAGCAACAAGGCTAATGTTCCTAATACTAGAACTCAGTGGTCACCTAAATAGATCTCACAGAGCAGACTTGTTCAGGTCAGGTAGGGACAATGTTTAAGTCTATAGGAAACTTGAAAAACAGCCCTGTGGCAAAGTGTGCCTAAAGTTAGACTTATGACATTGTTACTGAACTGCACAGAAAGTGTGTCATATGTTCTCCATCATCAGAATCTTCCATGATTAAAGTGGAAGTATGGAGATAAAACTACGCTTTTGTCAAAAACGTACACTGTGCAGTCCCAGTACTGCTCTGTATGGCCATAAACAATACCTACAATGCATGAAGCAGCTGCTAAAAAGCATGAATGCTTTATGGAGTTTGGAAAGCTACTCTGCTTGTAACGTACTAGTAGCTGAGAGCCCTTAGGGAAGTTCTTTTGAATGCACACTGAGGGGAATCTCATATAACAGGCCTAAGACGAAGCGTGGGCAGATGTGTGGGAAGATGGGCTTCGGGGTCACTAATACATGATCTCTCTGAGCTACAGAGGCCGGACCTGAAGCGTGGAGGCCGGTTGTCATGGAAATGGATGATGGTTGTATATTTCCCCTTTCTGCTCAGCACATAAATGCAACATTGACTTTTCCCCACAAAAATACTGTTTTTTTTGGTACCCAAAACCTACTCACATTTGATTTCACTCTCTACAGCTGAGACAAAATGAGAATTTGAATTATTTGAACACATCTGTAGGATTAGTAAACCGAATATATAATATATGACCAAAAGTATTGGAACACACCAGTTTTCAAGGGTTTGGGATTGGGCCCTTACTTTCCATGAAGGCAATGTTAATGCTTCAGCATATTAACACATTTTGGACCACACCATGCTACCAATTTTGTAGACACCGTTTGGAAAAGGTCTATGAAATCATGGCTGGAGGAGTTCAGTTTAGAAGAACTTGACTGGCCCACACAGAGCCATGAACTCAACCCCATCCAACACTTTGGGTGTGAACTGTGAGCAAGGCCTTCTCGTCAAACACCAGTACCTGACCCCATAAATGCTCTACAGAATGAATAGCCACAAAGTCCCACAGAAACACACCAAAATCTTGTGGAAACTCTTCCAAAAAATAGTGAAAGCTGTTATAGCTGCAAAGAGGGGACCAACTCCATATTAAAGTCGATGCATTTGAATTCAATATCATTAAAGTCATTGTGGGTGGAATGGTCAGGCGTCCCAATACTTCTGTCCATATAGTGCATCAGCAGCAAATCATTTGGTTTGCTCGCTGCAAATGAACCGCCTCCTACAAGCTCCTACTACTAACAGGATGGATTTTTTCAATTGTGCAGCTTTTTTTCATCCCATGGCAGCAGGTGGCTTTTCTTCTCGCCTGGAGAATCCTTAACCTCCTCTTCCCACGCATTTCTCTCCTCGTCTGTTTTTCCTGCTCGTTTTCTCCTCAAGCTTCACAAACCGTGGACAGACCGTGATTGCTGGAGTCCCTCAGCCCAAACCTGTTGAAGCGACTTTAGGCTAGTTCGGTTTACCTAGCTTGTCACAACACGAGAGGAAGAGTTGAACCGTGCGTGGGACAGTTTGAGTAGGGTAAGTCAATTATTTTATTTTTTACATTTCTATCAAAATAAACATCTACACATTCAATTATATCAAGGCAAAATGCTGTATATCTACCTTAGAATGTATTTTTTCTTTGCCTTCTACAAGACGTGTTCTATTTTAAACGAAAAAATCTAATGTAAACACAGAGCCAGGGCAGGTACCTCATCGTACAGGTGTAACAGGTGTACACCACTTCCAGAGCCAGCAGCTCACATGGGACACATGATGCATGTAATATGCTGAGGAGCTGCTATTTTTTGGAGTTTTTTGAGAAGTGGTGAGGTGGGGGCAAGGTTATGACTTCTGGCTTTGTAGTGTGCCATCCTGGCTGCCCGTTTTTACACTGATCCAAGAAAAGTTGTATCATTGCTTGCAAAAATTAAAGCCCAGGATTTGAAACAGGGCACCTGGTCCATGGTCGGCATGACCCAGACTGCTGCCCAGCGTGTGATCATGGGGAGGAGGGTGAGCTTTGTGAAGGTCAGGGCGAGATGACACACTGTTTTATATCTGAATTCTGTCACATGAGTTCAGTTGAGCCGTGGTCAGTGGTCAGTTGAGCTCTTGTGTGAAGTGTAGGGCTTTCCTCCTCCTAGACTGTCAAGTAACAGCAGCAACATTAAACCATGAGCGGTAAGTACCAACACACACAAAGAACAGGTTTATTTAATACAGTGCTTGAACTAAAAGTGTACTTTTGAAGTCTAATATTTATATATTTCATGTAAAATGATATTTACAGAAAGTTGAACATGGGATTCATCTATGCTCTTTTGTAATAATCTGTGCCACTGCTTCAATGTCAGCAAATTAAATTGACTTCTTTTTAAACAGGAATACCATCGTTATAATAGGAAAAGTCTTTATTTTGATGTTCAGCACAAGACAACAATAGAATTCTAGATGATCGCAGAAAACTAGTTCTCTCGGCTGACAGTGGGTGCACTGTGATCCTCAGCCAGCCAAAAAAAATGTTACACTGCTGCTTGAAGTGTCTTGTGTATCTCGCCATATGTGTCACATGCCATCTCCCTAAATGAAACTTGCATACAGAGCCCAGTCACAGGGCAGGACACACTGTAGACATCAACTGTATGTGAATGAATGTAATTTTAAAAGGGATTTATTTTGATAATTTCTGGATATATATACATGTATAGCTGTATGCAGAAATGTGAACAAACTTGCAAATTCCCTACAGGGAAAAAACGTACTTAAATATGGCATTTTCTAGTCCACAATTTTTATTCGTTGGTTGATCTTAACATGTTGAGAAGAACTGACCTTAAAATATTCACATGCCATTACTTTTGCATGGGCCAAATTTTCATAATTCAGCTAATAAACAGTAATTGTGCATTAAAATGTGCCAAAGTGTGGTCTTGGTAAAGCATGTGTACTTCATTTCATAATGAACATCCATACAGTTTGACCAGGCGTGCCTGGTATAGTTCTTCATATGACTGTAAATCAACATAATAGTACATTTTTAGCCAATCTGTGAGACTGAAATCACGTTTTTTTAAACTCGCTTCATTATGCTTCGTGCGTGAATGCTTAACAAAACCTCAGTGCAGAGATCAGCTGTAGTGTGTAAGCCTGTGCCTTTTGGAGATTCACCAGGGACTCAAAGCTGAATACAGAGCAGCAGCTTCTAGCCAGGGGCTCATGCAGCTTTAATTCATCCCTGTTGGTCATCTGAAACAGAATTAACAATGATCGCCCTAGTGAGAATACTGTGCATGAGATACTGTGCATTTATGAGAAAGGAAAGAAGCCCATCACACTATTCGATCGCTTCGATTTTTCGCTCTTGTCATAAGTATCTATTAGTTTCAAGATATCTTGTGCTTAGTTTTGTGGCACCATTAGTTCATTTTCAGCATTAGTTTTTATTTTTAGGTAAATACTTTTCACCACAGAACTACGAGGAGTCCCAGATTAGAACTCCTTACTCTTATAGATTGAGAATAAGTAAAACAGTTTGCACTGTTTTTTTTTGTGATTACTAAATATCCTTATGATGTTATAAAAGACTTGAATTGGTAGTCTGGCCAAAATCAGATGTTTTCAGCCATTCGAAAGATGTCTGGTGTTTGAAGTTGTGGTTGTAGTGTAGCTAACAAGTAAAGCATACTGCCTGCTTAAATCATCACACACTTGCCACTTATTAGAGGTCTTAATTCATCTCAAACAACCTTACGGGAGTTCTGATGCGTCTTTTTGAGATTACATAACAACCTGACATGATTTGAAGTATGTGTGTCATGAGTATGTGTGTATGAGGTCTGTGCCCGGTGCTGCTGTAGGAATAGTTGGAAGGGAAAAGTTTTGGAGTCAGAGAGGAGCCTACTTTAGATCCCAGCCAGGATACAGTTCACAGGAATTCACTATTCTGTCTGTGGGTGGAAAATATGTCATAGTTCATCTTTCGCTCTCTCATAAAACATTTTTTTGTCAGTTTAGATCATGCTTTAGGATTTTTTAAAAATTTTTTTTACCTGATTTCCACATTATTTTCACATGAATAAAATGTAACACATTTTCAGAGTCAGGAAACTTTACTGATCCCAGAGAAAATGTTGCCAGTTTACTTCAATAATTGGGTCTGTGTGATACTTCATACTATCCATATAGTGACAAGGAGTCAAGATTGACCTGAGGACACTTGTTTATTTATATGAATTCATTACTTAAAAAATACAAAAATGTGATTTTACAGTGTAGTATTTTTCAGTCACTTTTGTTTAATGAAATAGGACTTTCATGTAAAGATCATTTAATGTGTACCATTTGATTTAACCATAACATCCCATGTACTTTAAGAGTAATCACATAACAGAGATTTCTCTAATGTCTATTTTCTGTCTTTTTCTCTGTCAGTTTCCCATGAAACCTGCCTCCTGGACCAAGTCTTGGAGCTGATTATGAATGAGAAGCCCACCAACAGCAATAGCCTCTTTCTGAACGAGGACTCTGAGAAGCCTCATCGCCCTGAGAAAGACCTTCACTGGCTGCGTAGAGCCATGCAGAAACGAGTATCTGGAGCTAAAGGCAGCATGTGTTCCATTACTCGAAACAGCATCAAAGCCTTCCTGCGCCGCAACACTTTCGTGCTCTTTACCGTGGCAGCAGTTGCAGTAGGTAAAGCACATTCGAATATTTAGGATGGATATATAAGCACACCCTGAGTGTATTAAGTTCTGAAAAACAATAATGTATTCTGTCAGATGGCTGATTACAAAGTTTGAATCAAGACCATTATTCACTGGTTTTGGCACCAAGTTTTCATCAAGACCTAAAACTGCGATCCCACATGTGGAGTGGCATTTTGGTGAACTTTAATTGCATGTTATGTGTTGTGCTCTATAACACCGTTCAGGAATCGTGTTGGGATTTGCTCTGCGCCCTCACAACTTGTCGGTGAGGGAAATAAAATACTTCTCCTTTCCGGGAGAGCTACTGATGAGGATGCTACAGATGCTCGTCCTGCCACTCATCGTGTCGAGTCTTGTTACAGGTACGTGAACAAAGTCAATGCACTGTCATGTATGTTTAGAGATGGTAGCATAGTGAGGCCCGTATTAGAATGTGAATCCATTCTGATTAGAGGACTTGCACCCATGTATCTTGCTACAAACCCAAGTGATTTGCTCTGCTCCTATTTTGCCAGGTATTTCATCTTTGGATAGTAAAGCCTCTGGAAAGATGGGAGTGCGGGCCATCATTTACTACATGCTGACCACTTTTATTGCCGTGTTCATTGGCATCGTCCTGGTGGTCATCATAAGGCCTGGAAAAGGCAACAGAGACAGTCCAGTGTCCTCTAGTGGTACCATTGAGTCAGTACAAGCTGCTGATGCCTTTCTGGATCTTATCAGGTGAAAAGAAACTGTATTTTTGTTATTTAACGTAATGTAACTGTAATATAATGGCGAGTTTGATGTTGTAACATGATTCAAGCGAATTTTCTCTCCTTGCAGAAATATGTTCCCTCCAAATTTAGTCGAGGCCTGCTTTAAACAGGTTTGGAGACTGCATGCTTGCATGCTTTTATTCATTCTTAAATCTGGCAACTGACTGAAACACTAATCAGCATTTCACATGTGTCTACATATTGTTTATTGTTTATCTCTTTCAGTACAAAACGCTTTACAAGAAAACAGTTTTCACCAGGAACATCACCATCGCAGTCAATGAAAGTGAGAACATAAATGTTACCCAGTCCAGCCTTCTTGGGAATTTCAGCACAGTCTTGCAGACCATCCAGGAAACAGTGGAGGAAACAGTTCCGGTGTCCGGCTCCTCTAACGGGGTCAATGCCCTGGGCTTGGTGGTATTCTCCATGTGCTTTGGCTTAGTGATTGGGAATATGAAGCAGCAGGGCCAGGCTCTGCGCGAATTCTTTGATTGCCTCAATGATGCCATTATGCGTTTGGTAGCTATCATTATCTGGTGAGTGTCGGTTTGTGCTCTGTTGTCAAATCATATTCTTAAGGATATGTAGTAGATAGATATTGTTAGAAATGTATTAACTGCTTCACTTCTACAAATCATAATTTGAATCAGAAGTGAATCATAATTTGATGTTTTAGGTGGTTTAAGATGGAATAACACTAAATTGTGCATTTAACTGAGACTTTGACTCAAGGCATACATTCTCCGGCACACCCATATGTTTGTAAATTCATATCAGTGTTATGTCTTATTGATTCATGTCTGACACATTTCCCATGACAGTTCTTACCGTAAATTAGTGAATAAAACTGCTCAGATGCAGAAGTGTGTATAAAACACTTATTTGAACTCATTCAAGTTTTATTGAGCTGTAAAATGACCTCACATATTTCTCAGGTACGCTCCAGTTGGCATCCTCTTCCTGATTGCCGGGAAGATTGTAGAGATGAAGGACCTGGCACAGGTTGGAGGGCAGTTGGGCATGTACACGGTGTGTGTCATCATTGGTCTGCTCATCCATGGCCTCTTTGTTTTGCCTCTGCTCTTCTTTGTGGTTACACGGAGGAACCCGTACACCTTTATTGGTGGCCTGCTGCAGGCTTTGATTACTGCGCTAGGAACATCTTCCAGGTAATCAGTGGTCATAACATTATGGAATAGAAATGTACAGGTGTCCAGAAAGAGGGTGATACTGTTTAAAATTATGTTTTTTTGTTGTTTAGTATATAATATTTGTAATATTTAGATTCTGTTGTTTAGTGTATACAGTTATCTCCCAGTTTTACGCGGAAGAACCAAACTCAATAACACGGAAACTGCAAATAGCCTTTTTTGAGAACCGAACTGTATTACCGCTCTGCTATTTTAGTGTTCGTGTTTAATGCATTAAACTGAACACAACAACGTGTGTTCTTGGAATGTAACCCCTGCGAAAAGCAGGGAATTATTGTACAAAATAAAGAATGAAATAGCTGGTAACTCTCAACATAGTGGCTGTTTACAGGGAAAAACTTGCCCTCCATTAAAAGAGCAAAAAGCCCTCAGTCATTGTGTGCAGTTGTCAGAACAACCTGAAAAGAACATTTTTGTATTTATTTTGAGCCAAATATATTTTTGAAATGGTAATGTTGGTTTCATTTTTTTGGGATATACCTGTTTCCTAGGGGTCTGACCATACATGGAAATGTGATATTGCAGCACAAAAATGTGGCAGTTTCCAATATTAATATTGTAACAATATATTGTAATCAATTCATGATGATAATATTGTAATTATGAATGGACTGTATTGTACATTGTGTCTCCCTATTCAAAAAGATCATATGAAAAACACCCTGTAACTTTTCTATATATTGTGTTCTATTAGAAAACCTCAGCCTTATATTTACATTTCCATGATATAATTTTAGTTTGTATATTTAAATAAAATGTAATTATGCATAAAAATGTGCACAAAGGCGATTACTGTAGAAGATGCGTACTGATTTTCACTTAGTAAATCAACAAACAGTTATACATATATAGTTTGACCAGGGGTGTCAAGACTTTTGCATAGATCTGTGGAAGCCTGGCAGTAACTGCCTGAGTGTGTTACCAATATGACTATAAACCTTCGGTAGAGCTACTACCCCATTTAAATCTTTGGGGTCTCCAAGACTTTTTAGACATATTTGTTCATCCTCAGCTCCCACCATAATGTTTAGGAGATATCAGTGTCCTTTATTACTTGGTTCAGGTATGTTGGGAACAAGGACAGAGCAAAATAGTGGGCCGTTTGTGTACTATTGAAAAATACCTTAATATAATCATTCAGTATTATGTAAATTGTCAGAATTACATGGTCCAAACTTATTATTCCTTCAGTTCAGCAACCCTTCCCATCACCTTCCGCTGCTTGGAGGAGAACAACCACGTGGACAAGCGTGTGACGCGTTTTGTGTTGCCAGTGGGAGCCACTATAAACATGGATGGTACCGCACTCTATGAGGCAGTGGCAGCCATTTTTATCGCCCAAGTTAATGACATGGACCTGAACTTTGGGCAAATCCTTACCATCAGGTAATAATAATATGGATAGTGTCAAGTTGATCTTAACAGCAACCAGAGACTGTTTTAAGTGATCCATCTCATCAGCATCAGTTGTGTTATACTGCTTTTGTGCAGTCATCCCCAGAGCTGCAGGCCATTTCAGTGATATTTCAATGACAATAGGCCAACCCTTAATACATACTTAGAATTCTGGATCACTTATCAGAGTCTTTGTTGCATACTCCATAAATCACTTCTGTAGTTCCAACTGTTTTTTTTCTTCCAGTATCACAGCAACTGCTGCCAGCATTGGAGCAGCAGGCATCCCTCAGGCTGGTCTGGTAACCATGGTGATTGTATTGACATCGGTGGGACTGCCCACCGAGGACATAACGCTCATCATTGCTGTGGATTGGTTCCTGTAAGTCTTAACTAAATGTCACATTGAAGCATGCAGCTCCAGCAGAGAGCACTCATCCAAAAGGTTATTGATACATAATGCAGACACATAATCTGAAAGAATACAGAATATGTTTTCATGTCAATATTGCTGCCATTATAGTGGCTAAAGAAGGCATCTTGTTTGTGTCGTGCTACTTTATACAGTGCTAGGTGAAAAATGCTTATTGTGAATGAGCAGCTCAGGTATTAAGTATTCAGTTACAAGATCATTTGCGTGTTTTTCACATGCAGAGATCGTCTCAGAACCACCACCAATGTGCTGGGGGACTCGTTAGGAGCTGGCATTGTGGAACACCTGTCACGGCAGGAACTTCAGAACCAGGATGCTGAGATCGGGAACTCTGTGATTGAGGAGAACGAAAAGCCATACCAGCTCATCTGCCAGGAGAACGACTCCATCAAACACCGAAACAGCGAAACCACAATGTAAACAATGTAAATAACATCTCACACAAACTGCACTCAATTCTTTAGCCGGAGTATCTGTTAATGGTGGAAAATAGAAATACTGTTAAAGATAACATTCAAGCACAGGATACCAAAAGCCATACCAGTATTAACACAATCTACTGTAGTCTACTGTATTATTCAGACTCTAAATGAGAGGTCAGGCGTGTTCCAGTGACCTGTGTTTTATTAGATGCGAAACAACTCTGGAACTTCACCTGTTACTTACTTTTGAGTACCTAGCTCATGTGGCTGAAACAACCCGAGTACATGTTTTTAAAATAACTATCCTTAATGGTAAGAAAATTTGATTTTCTAGGGTCATCTGTATTTTCTCTCAGACACTCAGATATTGTATCACTTTGTATTGATAATTAAAATTTACTCGAGACAGGAACTGACAAAATTGGCGTATTAGTAGTACAAGGAGAGACACAGGTAAGATACACTTCACCACAAAACAAAACTATTATTTGATTTAACTTGTAACTGCTGCTGGTGCCTTAGGATGACTATTTCTGTTTCTGTAATTTCTGTTTGCCTTAATTCCTAATCCAAACTATCAGCCAAGTATTTTAACTTAATATAATTGCAATTGCTTTGACTGCCTATCAGCTAGTTGCCTGTCTCTTCACTCTCTTGTTTATCACAACATTATCAAAAGTAGAGAAACGGTACTATTCCAATTGTGAACACTGGCAGAGCAGCAGGCTGCTATGTAAGTGTTGTGTTTCGCAACAATGACACTTTGGGTCTTTCTTCTGACCAACAAGTGTATCATTCCATACTACAGCTCTGGTAACCATAATATCTAGCCAGCCTCTCCAAAAACCATTATATCAGTTCTGTTATTTAATGCAGTGTTTTCCCTAGATGCAGTGTGTAAGTGGTCTCATCAGTGATTCTCAAGGTAGTATCATTACTCATAAATTGATTTATATTAAAGAAGTAATTTGCTTGTGAGTATTAGAGCTTAATGAATGCTATAGGAAGTTGAATGCTTACACCTAAAAACATTTAGAAATGATTTTGATTTCTCATAATGAAATAGCAAATTAGAAATACCAGCTTTATTGAAACAGGTGTACAACACCATATTTCAGTAAAACTACTACAAAGTAATATTTCAGGTTGCTAAAAATGTCATTAGGAGCTAGAATTTATCTGTGCCTAGACACTAGAGCTAAATGCTACTTCTCTAGCAAAACTAAGCCGACACACACTGTTGTATCATACAGTTATATCAATAATTGGATCTGAATTTAGTGGTCCTTTACGTTTGACAGTAGTTTATTTTGACTGAAAAATGAACATGTAATACCTAAAAGCTGAATGCTTCTGAGCAAACATTAGCCTGTTAAATATATACGCTTCTAATCCAAGACAGAGAGAATGTGGGTTTGACTGCACAGGCCAGTCAGCCTGTTTAACAGTAGAGGAAACACTGTCGTTAGTATTAAAAGTAATTGGCATAACCATTCATACATTTACTGAATGGTAATCCTACATGTATTGTAAATAAAGAATGACAAACTGGTGTTTCCCAGTGAACAGTAATTTTGGTTGTACTTCTGTTGCAAAAGGTTGTGTGAAATGTTGAAATAGTGATACCTCATCTGACAGCATGTGAATGCCATTCATTGTGATCTACGCTGGAGGCACAGTTCATTTTTAAATAATTCATATTGTGTCTGTGTTCCTGCATATTGTGATATTTTACATTACATTTTGACAGTATTGTATTCTTTTGTGATTTATAATAAGATTTATTTAAAGTATTTTACCAGATTTGTATTATTAAGGTCTTTTTTACTTATCGCCATGCATTTGTAGTTGAAGGCTTGCGTGTGGATAATATGCTTTACCTGCAATTATTCTGTCACTGAATGGAATTTTCTCCAAACACATTCATATTAGTTTTAACAAAGTTATAAATAAAGCACTGATGAATTAGTAAAACCACTGATTCCTTTACGACTATGAATACAATTTTCTAATCGAAACATGCAACCACTGTTCCACTCACAGGACTACGGTGAAAATTTGGAAACTGCATGCGCCTTGTCTACGTTCACATGAAAAAAAATAGCATTACCGAATGACTGAAAGTAAGAAATACATTTTAGATTTTGTTTACTCTTATCAATAACCAATTGTACTGTTTTATAAATGGAAAACAAAAAATCTTTCTGTAGGATCAAATTTGGACAAACTAGACAAAAGTGATTAACTACGCAATGTTAGCAGTCAGTAATTAGTAATATTACGTATTCAGCATCCCTATTTTGAATGCATTATAGCATACATAATATTAGTATATTGTATTTTGTGAACTGTGCCAGTACAACTGCAGGTTGTGTTTTAGATATAATTAATTTGGTTTTAATTCTTTTTATAAATTAGCTTTTTAAATGGATGTGATTTACAGTGTTCATTTTATTAAAACTGCTTTTTTTATTCTGAATTTTCATCTTGCTGCTGTGCTTGGATGTTTAACATGTTTTTTTTAAACAAGAAAACCTTATTTTTAATTTAATTATATTTCGTATTTTTTTTTCAAAGTGTCACCCTTTGAAGCATTCCATCTCATTGTGTTTGCAGCATGTGCTGTGTCTTATGGACTTGAAATGTTCCTTAATTAGTTGTGATGGTTACTAGATGGAAATGCTGTACTTTGATTGTATATTGGAAGGATTTGAAAGACGCAAATAAATGTCTCAGGAACAAATAGCACAAATGGTAATGTGTTTTATGTTAAACGTATCATGTATTGTTTGTGAGGGATAGAGATTAACCTACAGTACAGCAGCACCCCTCTGCTTTTATTTAGTTGTGTCCTCGGTATGCAGTTTGTGGCAAATTCAGCCACCAGAAGCTATGACTTGCAAGTTTAAGAAACCACATGTCTAATCTTATTCAACTGTTTTGTAGGGAGAACCGTTTGGAAAATGAAAAAGCTATAATCAGCTGTTCTTAGAATCCAATGATATTATAGTCCGATCTAAATAGCAGATTAGCTATTTATGATGAACATGATGATTTGAAACTGCTGGTATTTGCTTTTTCTCCCAACAACACTTGCTTATGGGGCTTTCTTGTAGGCTATGAGATCCAGTGGAAGCTGCTGTAAACCTTTCTTTGCCGCCATTTTACTATTTCTACAAGCAATTTGTAAAATTCAAGACGTGGGTACTAGAAAAAGACATGGGTACTTAAGAATATACGCTGATTGCAACTGTAAATGAACAATTTTATAAAAATGACCTTTATTCCTTTATGCGGTAACACCATCTGGTTCCAAAAAGCTTTCATTCATTTCCATGGGCATGTTTTTGCTCTAAATCACTATACATTATGGAGACAATGGACCAGCTAAGGGTCAAGACTTTTTACATCTCATGTACTCTGGACAAAAAAAAACATTGTTTGGATAAATATATCATTTTTTCCAATAAAAAGCATGCAGGCATCCATTTCACATATTTCTTTATATATAAAAATCAGTTGCATTACCATACATAATAGAATCAGTAATTGCACTATATTGGAGCCAAGAACAGTCATTTCACTTTAACTCTATATAACAGCTTGTAAAACTTAGAGTGTAGAATACAGTTCAGATAGATAATGAACAAGCTTGAAGTACAGAGTTAAAAAGGAGAATACTTTGGCATATAGATATAACAGTCAGGTCAGAAGACATCTACATATTACACTCTTGCTGGGATAGCATACTGTTTGGTAATGAAAGTTATGGGTCTACATACTTTCAAGAAGATAATGACAAAGATGAAAAGGCTGGAGTGATCAGTCATCTCTTCACCATTGTTTACTGGACCTAATGGCAAAAATAAAAGAATACATGTTTAGTTGCCTTATTTCGGTGCTCAAAGTGTTTACAAGTACGTCACAATGTCACAAGTCCTAAGAAAAATGCCATTCTGTAGCCCCAAAAGCTTAGCAGATGGTATCTCATGGCTCAATTTTAGTCTCAGCTGGATCCCTTTATTGACAGCGAGTTATGGAAAGTGCCTGGGGATAATCATTTTTTTCAAGGACACAATAGTTCTTCAAAGAACCTTTAGGCGCAACTGGCTAGATTTATAGTTCATTATCGGTAACAGCACAGCTCCTCAAGGAACTTTACTTTTAAAGTTCGAAACATGCAGTATTGTACACCTTCTGCTCCAGTGATGCAAAAAAAAAAAAGCTGGATTAGTTTTAGCAGAGTGTATTCGGAAATGTCATTAGTAAGGAATTTGGCTTGGCGTTTCAGCTGAAGCATCTGGGATGGGAATGGGATTTTTTCTAAATTACAAGAGAAGGCCTGTATTGAAACATCATGACTTGGAGGTTTACTTCAGCATATCATAAAATATATAATGCTCAATAACAACATGGCACACAGCCATGACTATTAGCAAGTTTTGCAATGACTTCACAATGCAGTTAACCACCTATTCCCAAAGGAGCCATGAGCAAATTACAGAAAGCAAAAAATAACAAGTAAAAACAAGAAACACTCCGCATTCAAACTGGATTAAAATAACAGATCTCATTGTTAATTACAATACCCCTACTCAGGTAAGCTAATCCAGCTCATACCGGGAGTTAGATTACCTCCGCCATCACAGGCAGGTTCCCTTGCGGATGGAGCCACATGGTCCTGTGGGCTTTGGCTCTTTGCCTCTGGATCAGTTTCCGTAGTAACCTCTTCACTTTCCTGTCCCTGGGGTCCGCACACTTCACTGCCTTCTTGGTGTACAATCTGCCATTATTCACGCAAGCCAGAACAGGAGAGAACAACCCGAGTCAGGCAAAAGTAACCTTTGTCTTGACATACTTTTTCAGACACAATGGAGCTCTCAATCTCGTATAGTTCAAATCAGCACCAGAAAAATTGGCCCACTCAGGGAACAGTTTGGGTATTGTCCACCCTGCCTGAGCGCATTCTTGAGCTGCACTTGCCTGTGCAATTACCGCAATCAAGACTAAAAATACGACCTGTAAGGATTGCAATGCCTGAGATGTAATAAGGTATGGTTTCCATGTATGTTACCGCTCCAAGATACTTGGAATACTTGCATGATGGCTCGTATGCTGCAGTCTGGCCCCTCTGTCTGCACTTCAAACTTAAGAACATCTTTGGTCCGCACTTTCCCCTGTGAGTACTGCATACAGCACTGGACGTCCCGCTGCATCTGCACTCCGTTCCCTGCCAGAGAGAGAGACATGGGTGATGCTGAGGAGAAACTCTCAGACACAAATGGCTGATTTCCTAGACCCAGGTGCCAAGGTTCTTTGGAGTGATGCCATAGAAAAACCGCCTTTGGTTCTGCAAAGATTTTTTCAGCAGATGGTTCTTGAAAAACAGGATATGTGTAATGTTAAGGCTGACACCCAAGAATGGTTTCCCATAGAGCTGTCTGTGCAAGGTCTTTTCAAGCCGAGAACCATTTAGGAACCATGTCCAAGAAACCAGCCCAAGAAGTGGTAAGCTTTCAAAAGAGGAAGAACTCATATGACCACCACTACACCACTACTGTGGAAAACATAAGAAGACTACATTTTTTTTCTGCCTGTCTGTAACAAGATCTAAAGAATGAGGGATTCTGGTGATGTAATAGGGAGGCACAATAAAGGACAAATGTATTATCAAGTACGGGGAGGTTTTTTGCTACATCCACGTGTGTTTTGTTATGTTTCTGGAGTGAAACGCATGATGGCTGATATAGACATGTGGCCATCCTGCAGGTATTGTCTTTAATATCACAGATATTACATTCATAGCAAACTGAAGCAAGCTTGCTCCAATGACATCACCCAGATTCTCCTGAGACTGGCTTTAATAACCTAGCAAGACCTCATCAGCATGCATGACATCAAAAGCTCATCACAGCAAATAACAGACTCTCTTCTCCTTCCACCATGCTGCCTCTGCTCGACATCACACTAATGTCAAACTCCAGAGCAGCTCAGTGGAACAGTGCCATTTCATCCTACCTTCCAGAGAGCCGAAGAGAACGACAGTGACGGAGAGCACAGGGATGATCTGCAGCAACATGGTTCCAGCTTCAGACGGGATTTAATCCGCCGTGCTGTCTGCTGTACCTCTGTCTCTTTTATATTTCTCCAGCCTCACTCTCTCCCTCCCTGCGCCTGTTTGCTTCTCTCTCTCTCTCTCTCTCTCTCACACACACACACACATATACACACACTCACATGCTAACACACCCACATTCTCCCTCTTTCACCTCCTCCCCCTGCTCATGCTTGTGTGTGATTCTTGTTTCATACTCTTGTCTCACAGAGTTCAGTGTGATAATGGGAGTACTGGCAGTAGAATGTGCTGTGGATGAATGTCATTTTGAAACAGCATCACTTGCCTTTCCAGTTCACTGGGTACACTTACACTAATTGGTCATTTTATAATATAGACTCCGATTAGCCACAGCTGATCCACTGAACCACTGAAGTGAATAAGTCTTTAACTTGTTACAGTGGCACCAAGTGAATGGTTAGTTTTTAAAGTTCATGTGTTGGAGTTTTGGCAACCATCGGCCAAACCATGACGGGTCAGAGCATCTCCAAAACAGTAGTGTGTCTCCGATATGCAGTGATAAGTACATTCCAAAAGTGATTCAGGGAAAGAGAAACGATGAACTGGTGACAGGTTCATAAGGGGTCATTGGAGGCACATGGGAAGTAAGGGCATGCTCACCTCAAACTTCTGAAAAAGTTCATGCTGGCCATGACAGGTGTTTGGTGTATCATGGCTTGCTGTGCATGTGTAGCCTCAAACCGGTCAGTGTGCCAATGCTAAATCCTGTCCACCACTGAAAGTGCTGACAAAGGTCAGATGAACATTAGAACTGGTCTGGTCTGGTCTGATGAATCACATTTTCTTTTACTTCATGTAGCTGACTGGGTACACTGTGGGGAAAAAGGAAAGTTGGCGAAGGCAGAGTGATGCTCTAGACAATGTTCTGCTGTGAAAACTCCTGGCACTCAAGTTCATCTTCCTCACATGACTGAAAAGATCTGCTGGTAGCAAACTGGTGCCACATACCACAGGTTTCAGGGCTGTCATGTATTGAAGGATCAGGGCTGTTTTGAGGCAGGAGCTTGTGCTATGGCTGATTGCTGTATATATTATGCTCCAACAGCATAACATATAACACGAATGTCTACAATCACTGAGTGTAGCCCATCTGTCATCTTTAATGAACCATATCATTTATTTTGAAGCATGACAAATGTGTGAAACATATTCAGATACAGAACACAATAGACAAAATATGTGACATATGTGGTCTAGAAAGTTTAGCTTAGGTGCATCTTATACAGCTAAATAAGTGCTAAAGTTTTGTCTTTTGAGTGGTTTAGGAATTACTCCCACCCCTGGGACCCAGGCTAAGATATGCATCTCACAGAATTAACAAAAAAGCCTTGTTTGTTTGTGAAAATATTAAGAGCTACAAAATCAGAATCTTTCAAAGAAGATTATCACAAGAAGAATGTTCTCAAATTTAAACTTAATATATGTACATTAATTGAGGCATAATAGAGCCACAATGTATTTCTTGGGCCTATCTTAAAAATATATATATATTACATTACGTTACAAATATGTTTCCTGTGTATCAGACACAGCAGTGTTGCTGGAATATTTAAACACTCAATTGTGAGTCAGAAAAGAGGAGGAATGCAACATTTACATCGAATTTTGATACATGACACTTGACATGATAAACATGACACATTTATACAAACTGAAATGGACAAATACGATTATTTTGTTTCTTCAAAGGTCTCTAGGCCCTAATCCAAATCAGTGTAATAATGGTAATAACTTTTATGACACGTCAAAAATATCAAGGGGTTAGTACTTACACAACAAGGGCTCATCTCACTTACTACTCAAAACCTTTTTCTCTTTGACAGCAATCCCCACAGTATGTTTGGATAAAAAAAGAGAAGCATGTTAATAAAAGATAACCTTGGTATAGAAGCATGAATGCCAATCTATTATGGTTTGAAGTTATGTGGCAGTCAGTGGAGGAAGGGTTGTGGGAAAGTAATAATAATAAATATCAACAGATGCTGGAAATGAATGTCCCAACATCAGTAAAGAAACTGAAAGAGAAAACGGCTTTTATTAACCCCCAGACTATTTAAAACTCTGTTATTAGAATTTAAATGTTATGCTAACATTAACCTGTCAGTTGTATTGCTCTGCTAAGAACAGTCCACCACTCAAATAATAATGGTTAGTGGTGACCCTATGGTGTTCCCTTTCGATTGAAAGACAGGGTAGAACTTGGCTGTGTATGGCAACAGAGGTTCGTAATCCCATGCACTGCACATTTGACAGAGATACATGTTAGTAGAGACAGGTTTGCTATTATATCTGATAAGTGGGGTGGCGGTAGCTCAGTGGGTAGGATACTTGCCTCCGGACCAAGAGGTCACAGGTTCGAATCCTAACTCCAGCACACCACCACTGGGTCCCTGAGCAAGACCCTTAACCCCAAGCTGCTCCAGGGAGAGACTGTCCCCTGTAGGTAGGGAATGGACGTCGCTTTGGATAAAAGCGTCTGATAAATGTAAGTGCAACTCTATTTTAGCTATACCTAGAAATGTGTCCTTATTCTTAGTACTCTATAAGTACTACAGTTTTCAGTAAATCAGGCAGACCTGGTTCTCTATCAGAATTCATAATATATGCAGGGCAGGAGTACTCCAGGACCAGACTTCACAATGATTACAGTCAGTAGTTGGGATGGAATCTTGATCCAGATGAGTAATCTTGGCAGGTGCAAGCACCTTGCGGAAAGTATGAAAATTGTGATAATTTGCTCTGGAAGTAATTCTTATGCATGATTAAACATGTCTCCAAAAAGTAATAATGTAAATTATATGTATTTTAAGAACCGTTCTCTTTATCTGTCTGATTAAACAATCATTTTTAGGCCACAAATGAAGCACAGAAAAGTAATTCAAGTTATAACAATGCCAATAACTAAATTAGGCCTTAAACTGCTTACTTTAAAGATTTTGAAATATATGACAAAAAATCATGCACAAAATCAAAACATTGAAAATGAAATGACTGAAAATCTGCAATTTACCAAACAGAAGTTGCTTAGTAAAATGTCTTCAAAGAAGTAAACAGATTTAATTAAAACGGCAAACATCCTATATACTTGATAACAATGTAAATGTGACATTTTAAACACAACTCACACACTTGTTTTGCATACTAAAAATCAAGCCCACACAGAATATAAACCACCTATATATAAATGACTAATCTGCCTAGAAAACTACAGCAACATGATACATAAAGTTGTTTACACAACAATGCTGTGTTTTTGTATGCAGCATTAACATGTAAGAAAAATGATAGGAATTGATAATCTATAATAATTTGTCCATTATGACTTATGACTTGGTGCATACCTAAAAAGTTTTTTTTTTTTTTTTTTTTAAATGTGTGCACACACATTACATGGGCCAGGTATCCATCGCTTGGCGAGAATTCAGGCTGGAATCTTTCAGCTGCAAAAACATACCTTCCCCATGACTTCAATGCGTCCACGAGCCAAGCATATTTCCTGCATACCTTTTTGGCGATTAGGGGGATCACTGAACAGCGTGCAGACAAAAACATGCCAACCAATGTTGAAAGAAAGCCATGCTAATTCCCTGGGATGAAGTTCTACAACTCCACGGGAGACAGTACTTATTAGATTGTAATTCAAGATGCTGAGAGCCTGGTTAAGGTTAAAATTAAGGAGCTGTGCAACTGAATGCAGCACTTTTAAGCAGGTGAACTAGTTTTATCAGAGAAAATATTGGGTTGTGTTGATGGAATTTCAGATGCAGGGTTGAAATGCATCCATTCAATCTCCACAAAGAAGAAACCAGAGAAAGGTTTTACACCAGGGTGTTCCTCTTGTTCACGGTGGTCCAGGACGTGATCTTGTATTACCCTGCGCTGGATTTGAGCAAGCATGCCGCAAATTAAATAGGCCAAACCCAAAATATTTTTCAACATTCTGGCAGAGGATTTATTCCTTCCAGGACTGTTGGTATCTTGTCTGTGGTAGGACCACCAAGACTTTCCATTCGGGAGAGGCTTTTTGTCACACAGACCATGGTTTGTATTAATCTCCAGTAAGGCCCATGTTATGCGGTTTTGATTATGGGCATTCTGTTCAATTCTCTGTGACCTGGTAGCTTACGGCAACGGCAAAACAATCCGGATATAATGGCATGTTAAACATAGTCCTTAAGCTTTTGGTTTAAAAACATTTGGAAGGAATCAAAGAGGAAATGCCCATCTTTCTCCAGGCAATGAGGTAGACAGTCAGTCTGTCAGTAGACAGTCAGTCTTAAACCCCTGTCTTAGAAAACGTCAAGAACAGATACTATGCACAGCAAGCTATGCACCTTTATCTGCACAGTAGAGTCACACACAAATATAGAAATCAGAATTTATTTCAACATGTGTTACAATATTCACAAGTAAAATTGGCACTTTACACAAAAAATCTGCCTATACCTATGTCAAATATATTCAAAGCTGTACATGTTCACTATATAAAAATGATTGAAAACAACCTCATTTGTCTTGAAAGAGATCCCCAAGTACATACTGTACAGAAGTAAACAAAAGCAGTCTTTTCTTGTAGAAAGGGCTCCTCAAAAAGCATCCCTCGTTGTGAGCCATCTGCCAGTCAGTCCAAGGTTCCTGGAAATCAAATAAATGTGACAAAAAATGCTAAGAGATCCAACAAGCCTGTGGCCAAAACGTCACTTCATCAGATTTCACCAAAATTCTTCTCCCTGGCGATGAGGGTTAAACCATTCCTGGGTTCTGGAGTTTATTTAAGCCTTCTGCATTTCTTGTGTGGTTTTGATTATGGGCACCTACAGTCATAAATGGCTCTTTTAAATATACCCTTGTGATGACAAAGGTGCGATTCCTAAAAAAGCATCAAAACATTTTGTTGGAGCATTCCTTCAAATAAATCATGACATGCATTTTGGCAAGAATTATTCATTTTTATTACTCAAGAATTTGTAGTTTTGGCAAGCCAGTCACCGTGGACATTATCATTATCAATGTGGTGGAGGAGTCCAATCTTGATCTCAACCATGAATTAATTACTTTGAAACAGTTTTGTCTCAGGTTAAGGGGAGCTCACTTTGTTCTCAGGCCTCCTTGCCTTCAGTAAGTGGTAACTGTTCTTTTGAGTATGTTGTAAGGGTACAGTCTGATTGGATGACTTAAAGTGGCCCCTTATAGTCACACAACACAGTGTGGACAGTGTGAATTTTTTTTCGCTGCATTTAACCCATTCACCAAGAGAAGCGGTGAGCTGTAACCCACGCAGCACCCGGCTTGCTGTGTGTGGGGATGGTAGCTTACTCAAGGGTACCTCAGTGATGCCACTAGCAGTCCTGGATTCAAAAACGACTGTTCCACAATAAGAGATATCATTTCTCTGAGCACCAGTTGCTAATTTTCTATTTTATCTAAACAGGACATTTATTTTAAATAATTATCTTGCAGTCGTTTTGAACAGATTCTTATAAGTGTGTGTAAACCTCAGGCCTGCATCAAACTACAAACTGCCACAAATTTGCAAATCCTTGTCAAAATCTCTATGCCCATTCACAAGTTATAAGCAGTGGTTTTGCATTTAACCTTTTTTTTTAATGAGGTGCAAGGTTTATTTTTTAAAAGCACAGGAATGAAAAAGGCTGATTAATTATAATAGAAAGGATGGAAAATTAACTGTGATCATTTCTGGCACATAAATTCAATAATACACTGATAAATCATAACGTATACATGGATGAATCATAAAATTAAAAACACCTGTCAAATATGTAGGTCCCCCTCATGCTTCCAAAACAACTCTGATCAGTTGAGAAATGCCCTCAGCTAAGAGAAATGTCCACATGACGTAAGAGAAACATGAATCATCAGACCAGGCCACTTTCTTTCATTACTCCAAGGTCCAGTCCTTATGCTCATGCGTCCATTGTAGGTACTTTCAGAGGTGGACGGAGGCCAACATAGGCAGGCTGCGGCCTCATTCTGTGGCAACAGAGCCCCATACACAAGCTGTAATGTACTGTTTTGTTCTGACACCATCATAACCAGAAGTGGCTCTTCTGTGGGGTCAGACCAGATAGGCCTTCCTCTCCATACGCATCAGTGATCATGTCGCCAGTTAAACCCTTTTCGCTCCTTGAGCCACTGGGTACTCAATACTGCATACTGGGAACAAGACCTGCTGTTATGGAGACGCTCTGATCCAGTCTACTTACCATAATTTGGCCATCTTTAAAGTGGCTCAGATCCTTACACCTTCCCATTTTTCCTGCCTCCATCTTTTTCAAAAATTGACTATTCATTTGATGACGAATATATCCACCCCTTTACAGGTGTCAGTTTGACAAAATAATCTATGATTTGTCTCACCCATCAGCAGCTGTAGAATTTAAATGTAAATATTGTGAGTCATTAATGTGTTTTTACCCCTAAAGTATTTAGTAGTTTTAAAACTCCCTGCTGGGCTGCTTTAAAAGAAATTCTTATAAAGGCCGGTTAGTGTGGTTACAAGAATTTACTAAGATGAGTTCAGATATTTGTATAGGTGAAAAAACCACATTCATGCCAAGTTTGTGTTTTTTAGCTGTGTTCTCTTCTTATGGGTGATTTAGTTTCAGGTTAGTGTGATGTGCATGCTCCATACTTTAAACAAGACAGGGCTTTGCTGCAGTGGCCTTTAGTTTTGAACATGAGCCTAATCTTCCTTCTTTACACACTGGCAGTATTGCTTTCTTATTATTTGCTCCAGTAAATAAAAGTCTTCTGGACTAATGCCATTACTGACCGGTCTCAAACTAACTGTATCTTGCTGATTGTGTCAAACATCTCACAGTGTTAGTACAGTGTTAGTACAGTGTTAGTACAGTGTTAGTACAGTGTTAGTACAGTGTTAGTACAGTGTTAGTACAGTGTTAGT
>JBBPCW010000037.1:12036777-12053915 GCA_037974425.1 Phenacogrammus interruptus
TTTCCACCATACCTACTGTAAAGCGACCTTGAGCTCTGGAAAGGCGCTATATAAATAAAAATTATTATTATTATTATGCATATCTGACCCTTAGTATGAAAAAGAAACATAACACAAGGTATTTGTATAGCAGTGTAACAGTGTAGTTGTAATGCATCATTCACATTCTTTTGTTGAGCATGATTCTGGCCTAAAGATTATCCCAAAGAGCTCAAAAATGTACTTACCTTCAAGAAATGCAAACTCATCAATTGCCTCAATTGCATTGTCTGTAAAGAAATGCACAATTGTAAAAAAAAAAAATGCCCTTACAAAAATTCTGCCCTTACAAAAATTCAACTCACCTAGATCTTTCCTTTGTAATGTTTTCCTTTTTCCTTGTTGTGCATAAACAAGGGCATCCTTGGCTATCATTTCCACAAAGAGCTCCTTTAAGGACAAAGGCAAACTATTATCCTCTTGAATTAGGAAGAGTTAAAGGAATATCATGACAAATATCATAATAAGCTAGAACAAACTGTGCACCAGCATAATGACACTAAATTAAACACAACAAGCACATACACACCTGCAAAACAAAATGTGAGGTATGTGCATTGCATTTCTAAATGTAACATTAACACTTTACGATAGTGTGCATAAATCTACACATCCACTCAGCTTTTAGGTTTAGATACCACATCCATTTAGAGTCTCTAGAGTGTTACTGTTGCAGCTAAACCATGTACAGTTGAGCCTCACGTACAGTATATGGACAAAAGTACTGAGACGCCCCACCATTACTAGAACAGGAACATTAATGATGTTGCATTCAAATTTAATATGGAGATGGCCCCTTCTTTGGAGCTAAAACAACTCTTCTTGGAAGGGTTTCCAAGATTTTGGAGTGTTTGTGTGAGAATTTGTGTTCATTCATTCTGTAGAACATTTATGAGGTTAGACACTGATGTTGAATGAGAAGGCTTGACTCACAGTCTCCGTTCCAGGTCAGCTCAAAGGTCAGGGCCAGTCAAGTTCTTTCACACCGAACTCATCCAACCATGAATTTATGGACCTTGCTTTGCGCACTGAAGCGCAGTCATGCTGGAATAGAAAAGGGTCTTACCAAAACGGTGTCCACAAAGTTGGAAGCATGCTGTTGCCCAGAATGTCTTGGTATGCTTAAGCATTAAGATTGCACTTTATTGGACATAAAGGGTCTAGCCATCCCACAACCTGAAAAACAGGTGTGTCCAAATACTTTTGTCCATTTACTGTACGTCTCTTCTCCAAGGAAGCATTAGCCACATTTGCTAATGTTAGCTTGGGAAAACAGCACTACATGAAGACGTTTTGCTCACCGTGGCCTTGGCTATAATGAACACAGACTCCTGGCTCGCCAGGCTTACATCAGGGTCAGCCTTCATCAGAGCTTTGATGCGGGACAGGGGGAGTTTGGCCAGCCGCGTGTGTGCCCCCGTGGGGCTGCTGTTCTGAGTTCCGGTCTCCTCTCCTTCTCCTCGAGGTTCCTCTTCAGCTCCGCCGCGGTCCGGTTCTCCCTCTGCAGGGGGACCACTCACCGCTACAGTTGCTGCCATCGTCCAGCAGTTTTTCAATATTCACTGGAGGGAATTACCAGTCCAACCATGCGGTTAAAACCGTGAAAATAGACTCGAATTGTGGCGACCACGCGTTACTTTCTCCCGCCAAATCAGACCGTAAACACTAGGTAGGGGCGGGGCCGAGGAGCCCACGTCATGATGTGCGTGTGTTTTATGAGTAAATAACCCGTATTCTTAAAAATTAACAATTACAATTATATCTATATGTAATATATGTATATATGTAAAAACATTTGTTAATATATTGTATTTTTTTAATTTACAAATATAAGAAAAGCCACCCCTTTTCTTAAATAATAATAATATTAAAATTATAAATGTAAGTCCATTATTTATGAATATAATGTATAAATATAAGTAGCTGGTACCCTAGTGGTTAGGGAGGGCATAGGATCGAATCACAGGACCGCCAGTGGCACAACTGAGGTACTCTTAGTTGTGGTACAAAATTAGCATTTGTAACTGCTAGATCCTTAAGTGCAATATTCCTTTACATTATCCATTCCCTGTGTTGGATCATTACTAGTGAATGATGAAATGTCTGAGAGACCTGGGTTTAGGCTTAGAAGTGAAATATTTTGTGTCTGTACTGCATTATCCTGACCTCAGACTAAAATCCTACAGACAGATGGTTTTCACATTAAAATGAACAGTTTATTTCTTTTTTAAAAATATTTATAATGTCAATACTATTTTTCTGAATTTGGTAATAGCACTGCCACATTAAAAACATGATGGAAATTAAGTCACATCATTTAAACCCTCCAAAAAATTAAGCTGAATAGCCGACAAGTTTGCACTATTTGTCAATTGTTACTTTCTCCATCTTTCACAGGGCCTACATTTTTATTCTTATTAGAATTCTTATTATACTACATTTTAAAAGTCTACAGTTTGGTAACCACACCGCGCTAATTTGGTATAAAAATGTTATTTGACTGGATGAGGTATATGATGATATAAACAAGTTACTGAAGGCCTCCAGTGAAAAAAATTTTAAATGTTAAATGTTAGACACACTCTGGTTCAGTTTGAAATGCCTTATACAAGAGCGTGTTGTTTTCTGCATATCACCTATTAAACAGTAACTGTTTATTTAACACAAAACATGAGATTTGCTCTATATGTAACGCAGATGGCAATGAGGTTGACCAGTCAGGTGTTCTGTTCAAAAGGCAAATCTTTGTTAATCTGAACCAACCCAAATAGAACTGAAAATTATTTCTTTGTCAGTGTACTTGTTTACAGAGTTTGACATTAAGCTGTACACTAATATGTGAATATGAACATAAACGGAATTATTAATTGGGGAAAGTATGAAAAGAAGATACAAATCAGTCAATATTGCTTTACAGTTTGAGTTGAACTTGGTGCCCCTCAGCTTCACAGCTCAGGAGCTGCAGCACATGGATAGTGTGTTTCCACGGGCATGCGTCGGTTCAGATATGTTCTAATACGTTCTCCTAATTGGATTGAACACCAGTGATCTTGAGAGGCTTTAGAGACAAAGTGCTGCCATTCTCAGTGTAGTCGACTCTCTTGCACAGGTGCAAGCATGAAGGATCCTCAGCTATCAGGTAACTGTCCATCTCTTACACTTTCTACAAACCTGAGAAGAATATAAATGTAACATTGAGGGTGTACTTCTCAGTGGTTGTTTATTCCTCAGTGGTTGTTGTCTGGTTGTGTCATTTTGTCTTTATGTAGAAATCAGTTGTAGCTTGTCTGAGCATCAGTGTCTGCCACATTTGATCATAAAATGCTGTACTTGTACTGGTGTATTTTATAACTTCTACAGGCCAGGTCTGTTGACATTGCAATATTGTTAAGCATGTATTTTAATTACTCAGGTTAGAAATAGAAGTAACTGTCAGTGCCTCCTGTTAGAAGCAAAAGAAACAAAACTCATGGCTGAGATTTTTTTTGGTAATGTGTTCACATGCGGTGTCCACCAGTCTTAATGAATGCACCTTTTGTAACTATAATAAAAAAATGGCCTACAACACAACACCTACAACAGAATGGGCATGTTCTGTATATTTAACCTACTCTACTGACTGAAATGAAAACGAGTTAAAGGTTAAAGTTGATTTTGTTAAACAATACTGAAAAATGTGCTGAAATTAGTGCCGTGGATGTCCTGTGATCTATAATTAGAAATACAGCCAGGCTGCAGTCTGTAATTCTAAAACTGGACTGTAATCCCAAACTGCTACGACATCGTTTCCCATTCGGACATGCCGCCTTGCCCACGCATGCAAAAGATAAACTGGGATTAGACTGAAAGCAATGGAACATCATGAACTATAAAAGTAAAGTCAAATCCATTAGTGCAGCTTTAAGTACTAGTGCTGGCATTAGCATGTAATATTCAGTAATCTCATCTAGGTTTATTATGAAAACGATTCAGCATTATTGAAATTAATATATCCAATATTAATGAATCTGCTAACGCAAACTGTAATGTAATAAATGTATTCATGCAATAAATAATGTAAGTAATCATTAATGTGTCTAATAATGTAAGCACTTGTACTTAAATTGTTGCTCTATACATTAAACACTTTTCATTAGTTGTAGTACCGAAATAGTAGTTCGCGGTCATATTACAAACACTGAGAACTTTAAGTGTTCGGTTTTTAATACAAGATCCCTTTACATGCTCCATTTCCTGTGTTGGCTCATTACTAGTGAGGAGGAAATGTCTGAGGGACCTTGGGTTTAAGGTTAGACGTCTGTACTGGGATATCCTGACCTCAGCGTAACGTCCTACAGACAGATGGCTACTCCTCTGGCGCTGTCATGATTATCCATTTTGACCCAGGCTGTCGCTAATGGAAGGTCAATCAGTCAGAGGAGGTGTAGCTTAGCTGAGATGGACCAAGAATAGGAAATGCCCACATGTTTAGGTGTACCTTTACAGTTTCATTTATGTCAAATTCCTAACTGATTACTAAAAAGTTTATCCTTATTGCACTTAAAACATATACCATATCATATCATTTCATATTTTTTGGGGAATAGAATAGATTAGAATAGAATTAAATAGAAGGACCTTATAGATCTTAACACAGAATAGAATAGTACATAATAGAGTCTGATAGAATAGAATAGAAAGCAAGCCATTTATTTTCTCTTTAACATTCTGGGTATATCCCAATGTCAGAAAACGGACAAACTGTATTTAAAGAAGCCTCTTTTCCTCTCAGTGTTAAAGAAAGACCACTAATTGAATTAGGCCCCTGAAAGGGTGGACACTGCTTGTGGAAGTCTGCTGTTCTTCTGACCTCAAACAACTGGCACTGATGCAGGACCTTAAGTGTGTGGAAAGACTGATAGAGGCTAATCCCATCATAGTTGTTCCATTTGAAACTCCAGCAACAAGTTCAGGAAACCCTGTTCAATTACATTTAAATGAATGACTAGAGGGTAGATTTACCAAGACATATATTTAAAGTGTTGCCACCTGCATGCATATGACTGCAATGTACAGGATTACTTGACTTAGTGACAGGCAGTGTTAAGCTTGGTTGTCCTTATGCTTCAACACAGCTAATACTGTCTGAGCACGTTCATTCACATTTATCTTCTCTGATGTTCTCAGTCACTGACCACTGTATAACCAGTCTGACCCATAAATAATAGTGTTGGTTTTGCCCTTGCTGTAATTTCTCCATATCCTATAATGTAATACACTAGTTTTTTTTTTTTACCTAATCTGTTTTATTTGACTGCATCTGTAGTATAGGATTAATATTGACAAAAGTGTCTTTGGAAACCCAGTGGCTCAAAATACACTTCTCAAATACAAAGACTTTAATTTGGCTTGATTCCCCCCTTGGCACAGCTTCCACGCTTTGTAGAAGGCTTTCCACAAGAGTTTGCAGGGTTCTGTGAAGGCCAGTCAAGTTGTTCCACACTGAATCATCCAACCATGTCTTTATGGACCTTGCTTTGGCACTGAGGAACAGTCATGCTGAAATAGAAAATGTGTCCCCAAAGCATTGTGTTGTCCACAATGTCTTGGTATACTGAAGCATTAAGATTACCCTTCCCTGGAAGGAAGGGGCCTTGCCCAAACCCTGAAAAACAGGTGTGTCCTAATACATTTGTCCATAGAATGTAGAAACCAATGTGCAGGTGCTTTAGCAACTATGTTTCAAAACAATGGGTTTTCCACATTAACAGAAGTGCCCTGAAATTACTGAGCCTCTGTTACAGATGTGGCAGAGATTAGAGTGAAACATGCAGACTCTCATTGACTATTACTGACATTATTCTCCTCCTTGCTTAGGTACCAAATTTCACAAGGTCTGGTCAAAACGGCATGCGGATAAAAAAACAAGCAATGAAACAGTCGCCAAAACCACCAGACCTGTACTGCCGGCACCCCGAACACCAGCTTTAACAGCAGAGCAAAGAATGAAGCAGACGCCATTTGAGAGGGTCGTCTATGACATGTCCCACAATGAACGAGTTGTCAGTGACATCATTTTGGGCAAAAGGGTGGCCTTCTATGAGCTCCGGGGAGAAATAGGAACTGGCAATTTCTCACAAGTCAAACTTGGTGTTCATGCCTTAACAAAAGGTGAGAATTGTGAAATTGTGGAATTTTATACTATAAAACATGTAACACCTGAGATTATGGAGAAATCTGGTTCTGTTCTAACAGATCTGGTAACTGGATTTAGCTCAGTAGGAACTTAGTGACTCCTTTCATACCATTTAATACTTTTATATAAGCAGTGAAAGTTAATATACTGTGCCCAATGCAAAAATGTAAAGTTTTCAGCCTGGATCTTTCTTGTAAGATAGTTATAGACATCCTGCTTCTTATGTAACTAAACAATTTTCCTATTCAATAGACCAGTGTTTCCCAAAACTGGTTGTAAAGAACCACTCCACGCACATTTTTTGATTCCTACATACTTGACTGAACTAGATGGAGTTTTTTTTAACAAGATGAGTCACTGCTGAGTCTGTTGGAGACATTTTCTGCTAAAACGTTCAATTCTGGATTTTATCAGACCTTCTATATGGTTTCAGCCATACAGGCCCCAACAGTATTCAGTAACATTTAACAACAACTGCACATGCCTATGACCAGAGGTGATCTGCTCACATAAGCACTTTGTAATCCAATCAGATTTGCAGGACCCCCTTTGTGAATGCTAACATGTTTTCTACATCTCTTTAATCTGTTTGGAGGCACTGTAGATGTAGATGCCTGGAGGAAAGCTGAAGGAATGCGGGGGTCCTTGACTACAAACCCCTATTAGGCACATAGTTTTGCTGAACTTTATATTAAAACTTGGAGAAGATTCCAGTTAAATTGGTCTTGCCCCCCTCCCCTAACCCCCTCTACCATACCTTTGTATAATACACTCACTTGTTCTCTCTGCTAATGCTGCCCCCCTCCTTTCTCCCCAGAGCGTGTTGCAGTCAAGATTCTTAATAAAATGCGACTGGACAAGAAGACACAGACTTTATTTGCTTCCGAAATCTCTTGCATGGAAAGACTGTCGCATCCTAATATTGTGCGTCTTTATGAGGTGGTAGAAACAAGTAAGCACTTGTACTTGGCCATGGAATACGGCAGTGGGGGAGACCTCTTCTCACGCATCAGCACCAGAGGGCGACTGCCAGACTTGGAGAGCAAGCTCATCTTCGCCCAAATCATCTCTGCACTCAAATACATGGTGAGAGAGGTGCAGTTACAGTTGGCAGGGCAGATAATGAGCAATGCAAAACCAATTAGTGTCATGCCAAACAGTGTGCCAGACTCATCACCTACTTCAAACTGTCTCAGACCACATGTAGAAGAAAAATAACAATAATAGCAGTCTTGTTTTTTTCTAACAATGACTGACATACTGTCATCTGTGAAACCGGACAATTACACTGAAAATTCAGGCTTAAAGGAGCATTGTGGTCAAACTGAAATTAAAAATGAAACCATTGCTACCACTTCTTGTACTCATGCTTACCTCCTCCTATAATAATGGAACAAATGGCTTAAAAGTTTCATGGTGCCTTCGGTGGATACATTAGAGCAGGCTTTTTGGATTTTACTGCTAGCTGGCAAAGCCAGGTATCCAGAACCCAAAGAACTTTATTGCTAGGAAGCCAAATATCTTGTCTGTATTTGTTAATATTTAGATTAATGATCAGTGCATTTCTTGATCACTGTGTGTGAGATTTCCAATATTTGTTTGCAATATTTGCTCAGTGCATTCTGGGTATTGTAGTCAATGAAAACTGATGGATGAAAATGCAAAAAACACAAAATTCTGTCATAAATAATGACAGAAATTCATTATTTGATAAGCTGAAGGTCACATTGCTGCACCACTGAATACGTACATATTTTCAAACACTTTTATATATTAGTTTTACTTTTAAGAGAATGTCCTGGTGGCTACTACCACTGTTTTAGCTATTGTGTTTGCATTTGATCCATTTTAATAGATAACAGAGATGTCACACAGTTTGAAACAAGTGTGTGATAATTAAAACACGCAGTCTGCATTATGCTTATTGATGGGGTATAAGCTTGCATTAATCCTTGGCAATATGGGCAAGTAACTCCCGTGCAAAACATTTGGTAGACCAGATATCCTTAACTGAGAATGTAGGTGAATATCAGGAGTGTAGGGTCAAACCCACCGAAGGCACCAAAACTGGCAATTAGACATTTGGGGCACTACATTATCAGCTGCCCACTGCTTCACCTGGGTGAATGTGTTAAACGCACCGAACAGTTTCACACTGTTCATGCTGTGCTATGGGGTGACACAAATGGCCAATTTGCACATGTTTTTAATGTAGGAATGTTCTAATGATTGGATGATTCCTAGGCATGTAACTTTCTCTTGTTACCATTCCAGCATGACAGCAGCATTGTCCACCGTGATCTGAAGGCTGAAAACATCTTCTACACTACCAGCAACTGCATCAAAGTGGGTGACTTTGGCTTCAGCTCAGTCAGTGGACCAGGGGATGTCCTGACCACGTTCTGTGGCTCTCCTCCTTATGCGGCACCAGAGCTGTTCAAGGAGAAGAGTTACATTGGCTACTATGTGGACATCTGGGCCCTGGGCGTTCTGCTGTACTTTATGGTGACCGCAACCATGCCGTTCCACGCTGACAACCTGGGACGGCTGAAGCGCTGCATCCTGCAGGGGTCGTACAGCATCCCCCAGCATGTGCCTGAGCGATGCCAGCAGGCCATCAAAGGCATGCTGAGGCCTGTGCCTCCCGACCGCAGCAGTATTTCCCAGCTGATGACCTGCTCCTGGTTGATGGGCATCGAGTACCCCAAGCCTTACCCAGCCCTCAGCCTGACACCTAACCACTTGGCGGAACCATCCCACAACCTGTGCACCGAAGAACAGGAAGTGACTGTAGCGCTCAAGGACTTGGGAATTAGCGGCTCACACCTGCAAAACAACACTTGCAGGGACCTGCGCAGTCCCATCACAGGAACATACCGCATTCTGCTCCACAGTATTCAGAAGCGGAGATCAGTGGAGGCGGTAGGATATTCTGCTCTATATCCTGAGGACTTCCAGGACAGCAAGCACTGGGACAGCAAACATGACCCATCTGCTGTTTGCACTGTGCTATAAAGACTGGCATTTGGATGGTCCTCTTATACTCATGAATTTCTGAGGTTAACACAAGGAGGTTGCTGACAGTGACTTAAATAGCTGTGGTAAATAACACGGGCAGATTCAATATTACCCATGTTGTGACAAACCACAGGCCAGTAAAATGGCACACCATTCTGGTAAACATGATCTGGTACACTTCAAACTTTTGATGATCTCTGTTAATGATCTGACATGTAATGAATAAGCAGGGCCTTCCAGTAAGTAGCAAGAATGCATTGCTTTTTAGTGATTTTCGAGTGTTTTGAAACCTGGTTCTGAAATATAGACAGAGTTTGACTTTCTGCGATGGTGGTGCAGCTACATGTATTTGTTCATATGTATACAAAGACACTTGTACTGAGCCTGCTAAGAGGAACAAACACGTGGACCACTGCATTACTGATTCAAGATTCAAGATTCTTTATTTGTCACATGCAGTCATACAAGTACAACACACAGTGAAATGTATCCTGAACCGCTCCTTACTGACTGTGCAAACATTAAAACAATAAGTAAATTATGAATTAAAATCTGGACATTTAACGGCCCAGCACTAGTACAGATGTAAGTAAAATGTAACATTTTTAAAAAAATATATATATAAATAACATTTTCTGAAACACAAATCTAAAGTAAGGAGCACCACCAGTTGCGTGAAATATACAGACTGAAAATTAGTTTGTTGTTTTTTAACATGTATTTATATAATGATATAATGATGTGTTTGCATGCAGCATATACTGATGCTGCATGCAAACACATGTTGCAGAGGAGAAAAGAGGTGATTTACTTATATCCATCTCAAAGGCACAGTACAAAAATACAGTCTGTTTTGTTCTAATAGATAATGAGGTAAAGCCAGTGCTTGAAGTGGGCCGGAACGCAGCGGAACGCAGTTCCGGAACTTCTGTATTTTCCTCTTTTGGGTTCCGCCACTTTTTTCGGCGTTCCGGTACTTACTAAAACTGATCAAAATTAGAGTTCCTGCACTTATTTTTTCCCACTTCAAGCACTGGGTAAAGCAGTGGATAATGGATAAAGCAGTTTCTGGCAAGTAGGTAGTCCAGCTACTCTGAAAGCTACCTATACGCTGGAGTATATATATTTAGCACATAAGCGTTTCTCCTGCTTACGTATCTATTTGCTAATTAGGTACTTATTTGGATCAGGTATTGGAGCAGGAAATTCACCACAATTTAAAGGACAGCTAAAATACTGGGAGCCACTTCAGTAGGTGATTCACTTGTATTATGTGTAGTAAGCACACAGAAAATATGTATGCCAAGTTCATAAAGATAGCAACAAAGAATCAAATATTTTCCTGGCCTTCAGTCCTAAAACAGTAGGACAATTGTAACTATTTAGAACAAAATTACTTTGAATTTCATGCACAGAAAGACAACTTCTGTTATCTAACAGGGCAGACTTGGAAATGGTTATGGCCAATATTCTGAGCAACTGATGACATGACAGGGAAGATCTAAAGACCAAAGCGTCAAACCTGACCTGCTCTTTAATGACTAACAGCGGAATTTCCAAGAAGTTAAAGTGAAGGTAGCTTAATTGTGGTCCAGTCTTGAAATAAGATAGACGTCATGCTGCTTAGCATGTCCGGGACTATAGGCTTACAGTGACTGACGCAAAGGATTAATGGCTGTGTTTGTCCTTCAGTACAAATTAGGGATCTGTCATTTTGTGACAATCAGCTACAAAATGTGTTTGCCAAGTTTGCCAAGTCTTGCCCTTGAGATAAATTTGGGTTGGTAGTTTTATAGATAGCAGCTGACACAGTTTAAGAGCATTCTCACTGCTTTTACACTTTTTGACACCTCGTGTGCACTTGCTGATACCTATCATGGGCATGCTGTCATGGACATGCTCTTTAGGTTTGATGACATCATCAAGTTCAATTTTATTTTAATACCAGGTTTGATGACATCATCAAGTTCAATTATATTTTAATACCAGGTTTGATGACATCATCAAGTTCAATTATATTTTATTACCAGGTTTGATGACATCATCAAGTTCAATTTTATTTTAATACCAGGTTTGATGACATCATCAAGTTCAATTTTATTTTATTTTACTTTTTTCAGAAAGCCATTTTAACTTTTGAAAACTCCTAGGGTTTGGCCATGCAGTGTGATGTTCTGTAGAAATGCATTTATTTTAATTTGATCTATAGCTATTTATTTTGTTGACAACAAATGATTTTATTTTAGAAGATGATTTTTATGATCAATCGGCTGGGAAGCTTGACAGTTTTTATTTTTGTATTATCTAAATACTATGCTGTGTTGTTACAAATTCATCTCATGAAATAAAACTGAGCCAAACTTTCATTATTTCTCTGTTTCATTTTTTAGACCATTTTATATTTAGGTATTTAGGATGTGTCTTGCACAAAATTATCAACATTTAATTTCCGTTTATTGAAGGAAATTAAATGGGAGCGTATTTATATCTAATGATTCATGGGAACTGAATAAAAAAAAAAGTAGAATCAGGTATTGTAGGTTGTGGAGTACTACACTAGTTTTATCATTTGGTTTTGGTTCAAAACAATAAAGTCACATTGTTTACCCGCCCAATGGAAAATGATCAAACCACATTATTTTTTGCTTCATTGTATCTAGATTGATATAATGATCACTGTCTTTGATTAGGACTTTACAAGGCCTACTATAGCAATTTAACCACCAACAGAATTGGACGTGACAATCCAAACAACCAGTCTTGTTTTGATTTCAGTGGGACCTAGAAATGACACTTTAGGTGTTCTGTAAGTCCTAAATACTTCACTGCAATATCACTGCAAATACTCACATTTTGTTGGCATGTATTAATGTATGTTTTTTCAGGTGCCAATGATAATGCCACATCCATGCGCCACAACCTACACAGTTTATGCTGCAGTCTTGAGTGTGCATGTTAGATTTGATCATTTCTGTTGTGAGACTGAGACTGAATTGTTTATTAAAACAATGCAGCCTTGTGATAAGTCAGTTATTTTGCTCACATCGTTTTTCTTATACTTTCTCACATAGAAAAGAAATATACATAAAGTGTATTAATCGAATCCATTTGAAAGTGGCCAAAAATGTATTTTTGGTTAATGTGCTTTAGTTTTTAGAATACATTTCAGAACAAAACAATACATTTGTATACCCATGAATCGGTTTATTGAAATTGTTGTCCTTTTTAAAAGTAAAGAAAATACTCTCCAAAGGAATCCAAAAGTAAGCAAATTTGTCTATATATGTATGGCCCATAAATGTATGTGTGTTTATATAAAATTTAAATATTTAAAAAATATTAGGTTAGCAAAAAATTCCGTAATTCTAACTATACCAAATAAATAAACATAGTAAAACTACTTTTCCAGTTAGAATGACAATAGCTCCATCTATTGGAGAGTTTTAAAGTTGACATGCCCTTAATCAGCGGAAGGATAATTTGTGTCGAGGAATGATGTAGTTTATGGGTCATTTAGGATTGAAAACTGCTGAATTACACCAATAAAATTGCAACAACAATATAACAAAATCATTATGTGTATAAGATGGTTTTCAAAAAGGTTTCAAAAAAGCTTTAAATTAAATCCATTTGTTGTATTCCCCTCATTTATTATAATAAATCAACAATATTGGCAACGATGTCTTTAAAAACGAAAGCAATCTTCAGATTTGGCACATGTTCATGAGAAAACATTGACCTTGTATGGGGTGAATGTGCAGAAACAGCTAGTGCCAAAAGTAAAAAAAATACAAATGACACATTGGCAGCCTGCCTTTGAAAACAGCGTTGAGGATGTTCTCGTAATAAGTCTGATATGGAGAGAGAACAAACACAACTCGACCCTCTTACTTTTTTTACTTGCATGTGCTAGGAATTAGTCTTGGTGGAACTGTTATATAAACTTTTAGCAAGTGAAATAATCTTGAATGTATTCAATATACACTATGAGCTGACTTCCTGTACATAGATGAATCACTACTACTTTCTTTTTTGGCTTTGCCAAAGTTTAAGGCTTAGTCTAGGTCTGGGAAAAGTGTTCAGACAACACAACCCTTCAGGGAATTCACTATATATGATTCATTCAGTGCTGACACAGGTTTTCAGTTTTACACACACGGCATGTATAATCTCCATAAAAAGGCAATGTCAAAAGATTGCGATGCTGCACATGAACACAAAGTTACCATTTCCAGTGCCAAGCAGTGGACTGTGGAGCTTTTAGATTTGTGTTTTCTGGAGTAATGGAGTTTTATCAGATGCCTTTGGGATGAGTTGGTTTGTGATCCAAAACTAGTCATCCAACATGTATCTGACCTCATAAACCCTTATGACTGCATGCAATCAAATCCTTGCAGCAATACTCCTTCCTAGAAGAGTAGAGTCTGGGGGATCTCGAAGGGATGGGGTGTGGACCCTGTAGACATAAACTGGCAATACAGAAATCAAGTAATGCAAATAAACACAAAGATCCCATCACAAAGGTAATCATAAAATCTGCTTATCACCAGTTAGATAAACAAATCAGGATCAGGGTGACATGCTGAAACCTGTGCCAATCTGGATGTGCGTAAGACAAGCGTAATACACAGGTATCTGGCACTAAACACCTGTAAGAAATACAGGCATGAAAAAAGACTCCTGTTCAAAGCCGGTAGATAAGTGTCACTTACCTGAATAAAATGTCTAGCCCCTTGCAGTAATGTGTGAACACAGCACAAAGTGTGAACGATACGGAATTCTTTCTCTGTAATTAACCCATTCACCAAGTGAAGCAGTGAACACTGACAGTACAGTGAGGACGGTACTTTGCTCTTCTGTGGTACTTCTGTGGTGTCACTGACAGTCCTAGCATTCAAACCCTCAACCTTCCGAATGCAGGGCCAACTCCCTAACCGCTAGACCACCAGCCGCCTCAAACCAAGTGACCATGCATTGGCTGGGAATCAAACTCAGGTCAACTGCTTGAAAAGCAACTATGCCCACAACTATACCAGAATGTGTCTAATTCCATTCGTCCAACTCATGTTCACATCCCTCTTGAGTTCTGATACATAATTTCATGCATAATTTTCAGCTGAAAAAGTTCCTTTGCTCTCATTTGAGAAGTCACAAACACAATTTTCTGGACACTTACTTGCCGTTTTATCTCTATGTAAAATATCTCCTGTCTGGTCTCATTTGACCATTAAGTTCAGTTCCAGTTCTAATTGTGTTGTGCACATTTTGGATGCTGACCTGACAGGTATAATAATTTCTGGTAATATTCATAAATGTCAAACATCACACTATTTGTACGATAGTCCTATTCATATTAGAAGTCCAGTCTTTTAGTCATCTATTATTACTCGTCCAATAATATTCATATTAATCTTGTAATATTACTTTCTACTGTTGCTACTGCTGCCTTACTACATCCACAAATGTTACACTTGTATTGTAATATTATTAGTATACTATTCATATAATTATGATTGATCAGTTTAATGCAACACATTGTAATGTTAAAGTCCATGCTACAACAAAAGAAACATTATAATAATAAATAATTAAAACAATTATTTCATGTATATAATCCAGTACAAATTGCTTTACAAAGTAGCTAAATGAATCATGGGCTCAAATTATTATATGGTACAATATGCTACAATATGTATTGCATTCTATTTTATTTATATGACTTAATAATAACTATTTGATTCAGCTGTGAATCAGTGTACCTTACGTATTCAGTCAGGTTGTCTAAGCCAGGGGTCACCAATCTTTTTGAAACTTCTGCACAGGTACTGAGCCAAATAAAAGGGCTTCAAGTTTGATACACTAGAACAGAGTTTACATAAACGTGTCTAAATTTCATGTATAATAAACATGTTTTAAATGTTTTTTTAGATACAAACATTTTCAAATTTATAAATGCAAGCTGTGCTTTGACATTTATGAATTTACTTAAGAGTAACAGGTTGCCAGGTATTGGAAAACTGCCAGGACAGGTGTAATAACTGCCACATTGCACCATCGGGCTCACACAGTGAATGATGCATTGCAAAAGTGCTGTTTAAAAAAATAATCAAAATAAATCACTTTCTTACAATATAAAGTTAGGAATAATTTATCATCATCTTTGCTGTACTGCCAATGTGTAAATAATATTCTTTTTGTATAATATTTTTGTTACACAGCGAGTGTGTGAAACAGAGGCCTGTATGCTCTTACCCTTTCTGCATTAATAATCTCGCTCATTATTTCTCAATAGGCCTACTTTCATGGCACCCTGCTAGTTTGTGCACGTAGATTCGCTGTTTTTCATTAGATTGTCAGTTTGTCAGAGAGATATTGCTTTTGCAATATTGTTAATAGCTTCTCGTCATTCCTTGCCTGCACAGGCAAGCACACTCCAGTGTATTCTCTCAATGGCTGTTGAAAGATTTCTTTGAAAAAAAAAAACATTACGAGTACAGAAACTGACACCCAGGTGCCCGTCATCTCCCACCTTGTGTGACCTAAAGACAAGTTCACACACTACATAAGATTACCTTACAAGTTCATGTTTTAAATGAGTATTAAATACAGTCTCTTGGTTTATTCATTGTAAGATCCTGTTTGAGCACGATGTACAGTATATACCCTATGACATAGCAGTGCCATCGGCTAAATAGACTTCCTTGGATCTGTTTGAAGCCCAGTGTCAAGCACTTGACCTCAGACATGAACATGCTTGTGCTGAACTTTGGCCTACTTACACAGGAGTCAACACTGCACAGGCACAGATGAGAGAAGACACCTGTCTTAACAATACCTGGACAAGATCTTCTGCACTCTTAAGAGGATGTTTGGTTAGTGGTAAGACATAGCACAAGTCTAAGAGTCACGTTTTGGGCCATTTCATCATTTCATATAATTTCTTAAACTGATAACTGAGGAAACTGTTCTGAAGTGCAGGCCAGTATATTGTTTGCACTGACACTGATAAACCAATATATTGTTTCACTCTTAGCCAATTATATAATGTCAGATAACAAGCATTATATTGTTATAATGTGAATAACACAACATTGTCCCTGCTTGTTTTTATAGTTCTGGTTCTATTTTTGTGCCTTGGGCAAGTTTTACAGCAACCGAAAGTCATTTGCAGTGCCATTTGCTAAGGAATTTAAAAGTAGAGCTAATAAAAATCCCTCCAGAAAATGAGTTTACTCACCTTTGGTGGAGAATTGTGAATAAAACAGAAGAGTTTTGTCTGATATTCTTTAAGAACAGAGTAACAGTACACAAAACAGTTCTGGTTACTTCATTAAAACTAACAATTACTAATTACTTAATTATGTACTCATCTATATAACATGAATATTATCAAATAAAATGATACCTTTTCATTGATTTTAATTTAAGTACAAGCTAATTTTTCAGCATCAAGACTGATAGAAAACATATTTAATTTACAATTAGCTGCATCAGCTAAATAAAATTCAATGTGTTTATAATATAAGTATTAGTGAGTATTTAATGTGTCCCCTTTTGACATTATCACAGCTGTTTTCCATTTATTCCTTATGAAAATGGATTATCCTTCATCTGCTCATAAATCTCTTCTTCAGCCGTTTTAGAGAAGAAAGAAATGCGTGAGGCAGCTGAAGTGTGTGTGGCTGTTTGTGTGAATGTTAGGGTCTCTTTGAAAAAGAACATAATGTCAGTGAGAGCTTTGGAGCAGCTTTTGGTGAGAGGACACTGTAGCTGTTTGGGAAAGACAGGAAGGGAAGAAGAGTTAAAGTGGCACTGGGGAGGGACAAATATTGGGGAGGCACAAATATTGGGGAGGGACAAATTAAACGTTGGGGAGGCACAAATATTGGGGAGGGACAAATTAAAC
>JBBPCW010000037.1:12120501-12138884 GCA_037974425.1 Phenacogrammus interruptus
TGTGTTTGTGTGTGTTTGTGTGTGTGTGTGTGTGTGTGTGTGTGTGTGTGTGTGTGTGTGTGTGTGTGTGTGTGTGCATTTGTACATTTTCTAAATGCTTGAAACTTGTTATGTAGTTATGCAGACACAGAAGGAGGAGAGTGGGAGCTCAGGTCCTTCACAGGAAACTGTTCAGTTCTTGCTTTTTTGCACACACACAGTCCCAGACTTAGAGACGTTCTGCCTGGCCTTGGATGATTCCCCCCACCTCTCTTCCTGCACATAAAGCCTTGATCTGTGTGTGATCTGTAATGAGTGTGTGCCACCCAGCCTGCTGCTATTTCTGCACCCCAGCCTGACTCCCTCGCTGAGGTCAGCAGGTACGCGAAGTCTGGCAGTAGCTTTGGGCTCATGCACACAGAGGCCCATTCCCACCCACAGAATGGCCCCCTTTTTTTACAGCCCGCCCCCCTCAGATGAATTTTGAGGCCGTGACAGAGGCAGAGAGTTTTATGGTTCTTGTGCCGTCCCATGAACCCTCAACCAAATCATGCAGGCTGTAAAAGCCACATCTTTGTGAATGCTCCCATTTTGCAGCTCACTGTGTGATGCCTTTAATCAAGCCAGCTCCAGTGCTTTATCTCACCACCATAAACCAGTAGCTCATGCTTAATTAAACATACCAATTACTGGTTTATAGCAGATGCGGAGTGAATGTTCTAGGCCAAGAGGAGATGGAGCTCATATGGCACTGTAATGCTGCCAGAACAAAGATGTGACTAAAAACACAGCCAGGAAATGAATACATGTTGTGTGTCATCAGTTTCAGCTGAATATTGCATTTGGAAGAAGAATAATCAAGAAGCACAATTGTGCATTCGTTTGATGGACCGCGATCCAAATGCTACGTGTCATGGCAACTATTAAGGAAGCATGGTTCTAAACAATGCAAAGCTGCCTTGCTGGTGTTTCCTAGTAAGCACAATATACACAGACTTAATTAGAAGGCTTTATTGACCCTAGATATACTGTTTTTTCTTCCAGAAAACATGTTTACCTGTACACTCATCACCTGGGCCCATAGTCTATCTTCAGATATGGTGTCTTTTGTACATGTACTGCCTTTAAAAACATAGGGTCTAGAAGAGGCATGAAAGAATCATCTTACGTTCTCCAAAGAAGTATTTCATAAAAGGTTTCTTAAAGAAAAAACAAACATTTTAGCCTAATTTCTATTTGCTGCATCTGAAGCATGCCGTTGCTTACCACAGGATATCATTTAGAAATGTTTCTCTTTACTTAGCAAAGGACAGACTCTAAACACTTGAGTCTTTTTTTTACACACAGGGAAAAGCATCTCTCTGCGGTGAGAAACTGTATGCTACGGATGTGGCAGATCAGTACTGCTACACAGGTTTCAAAGCTTTTGAGCTCCAACCCATCCGTTGAAAGGTTGTTCTTTTGTGGCATAGCTCTAACAACACATTTGGCACCTTTTTGTGAGTGTTGGACAACTATGAGCCAAGCATTCATGGAGCAATGGACTGAGGTGAGGGGAGGGGGCTTATACACTCTTTCTGAATTTATTTTAGGGGTGTGATGTCCATGTTCACTTTGGGGAAAAAACGTGAGAAGATTATACAGCAAAACAGGGAGGGGTGAACTTTGATAATAATAAAGTGCTGTTATACACCAGACCAAACCCAAAGTGGCGTGAGGCAGACAATGGCTCGCAGTGTGTTCCAACCGTCGCTCCAAAGCTGCTGGAAAAAGTGTGTACATGGGCGCAGGCTCAAAAGCACAATAGCAGTCTTCATGAGCAAATGAACACTGAATGAAACTGGACGACTGCAGGCTGGACCAAGAGAGAGAAAGCGAGACAGAGAGAGAGAGAGAGAGAGAGAGAGAGAGAGAGAGCGAGTGAGAGAGAGAGAGCGAAACTGGGAACAGAAGGCTTTTTCTTTTCCCCAGTAGCTATTACTCACGCCTTATGCCTGAAAGCTTCTGACAGTATAAAGTTCAGAGGGCTTAGCTATTAATAGCCTTGCGCAAGTGGCTATTTTTAGCCCTACAGCTCTTCTATTTTTACCAGTGGGAGTGGTGGCCTCGTGGAAGACATAAAGGCTCTGCATGATTCGATAATGGACTTGCCCAAAGTCCTCCGCCTCATTTTCTCTTCCCCTCAAGTGGCTCCACTTCACCTCAGCTCATCCACATTTCCTGGCTCTCCGGTTTTAAGCCATGCAGGGCTGCTGGACTGGTGGTTATGAAGAAGGCAGAGCATGCAACAGTAGCCCAAATTACAGGTTGCCCCCCTCCTCCCCACCCACTCTCATCCCAAAGCCATAACCTCCCTTTCATCTTAAGAATGCTTCTCCACCTCCTAAACTAAAGCAGAGCTGTGTGCTTTGATATATGCCAACTTCAGGACAACAGGAACGTCCTCACAAGTCTGACCTGACCTAAATCTAAGGACAACACTGAGTTGAGTTTATATGCTCAGTTCTTGCATGTGTGTAATTTAGTTTATATAAAGTGCCCCCCACCCCATAATTTTCCTCTAATACAGCACAATAATAAAGAAAAATTCAGATCTAAATACTATGATTTAAATGTAATCCCAAAAAGTATCATTATAGGAAAAAATGTCTTCGGTTCATTATTTTCCACCTCTGGCTTTAACATCTTCCATTACCACTGACTTGTTTTACCACCTTTCTTAGGTTATATACTTGTACATTTGCCTGACCCCTAGGCAGTCTATGGCACTTCTCCTATCCACTCATGAACTCTGTCTAATTATGCTATGAGCTATGGGCAGTATCTATTCTTGAACAGCTTCACATGAGTGAGTATCCGATGGGAATAGGACATCAGATATGCACATGATGATGGAGCAACAATAAAAGAGATGCCAGTTGCATCAAGATGTGAGAATGCAACCGCAAAGCATGGCTCTAGTAGTGGGAGTGTGATGGTTATGACGGAAAGGAAATCTAATTTGAGGCCAAATATCTGAGCCATCCACAGTGTGTGATTTGAAACATCCATGATTCCATTCCAACCGTGAGCTCTTCTTCTCAAAGGCAATAAAGAACTGGGTGATCTTTAAGTTATATGTCACCTTTCTCTCCTTTTGAAATACTCACGAAATATAAAGTATGAAAATAAATATTTTAGTCTACCTTTTAGTTCTGTTTACAGGTTTTCAGCTATCAACTTCTATGACTGGGAAAACGATATGAAAGACTGAAATTTCAATCTAATGAAAAGTGACAGCATGATTAGAGCATTCAGAATCTGAGGCAAGTTGAAACTTGGGAAATGACAGCAACAAATTTCCAGAGATGCTCTTATTAACTTGATTACTGGACAAAATACTGCATTCGTTCTAATATGCCATTTCAAGGGATGCAAAAGAAAATATAATTTAAAAACAAAATGTGCTCTAAATTGATTTATAAGTTTTGTAAAAGCTTGTCCAACCTCACAATAGTTGCTGCAAAGGAAAGCGTTTGAAGGCAGAGCATGTATACAATATAGTAATATAGTAATATAGTAATCCGGAAAATATAGTGCAGTGATGAGAGACCTTTTGTCCTGATCACTGCATGAACTGCATTAACAGGAGAGAGGGAGAGGGAGAGGGAGAGAGAGAGAGAGAGAGAGAGAGAGAGAGAGAGAGAGCGGGAGAGAGAGAAAGAAAGAGAGAGGGAAAGAGGGAGAGGAAGAGAGAGAGAGAGAGCGGGAGAGAGAAAGAAAGAGAGAGGGAAAGAGGGAGAGGGAGAGAATGGTAACAATTAAACTCAGCCCCAAATCCTGGGTGGGCTCATTAAGTGTTAAAGGCAATTACCACCCTGAAAAAAAATGAATGCGCTACATTTGAACTTGGCCATCAAAAGTCATTTATAGCAAAGAGATCAAGGGAGAAATCTCTGCGTAGGCTCCAGTGGGACGGGCCTTTGCAGATGCTGGGGTCTGTAAAACAGTGAGCGCAGCCCGTCAGAGTTTTCTAATGCTATTATTGTCACATTTCACAGCTTAACACTTCAGTCAGTTTAAAAAAAAAACAGAGTCTTGCCCAATGGCTCATTTGGTTCTGTGTACATATGTGTTAGGCTGGTACCTTAGTAGCAAACAGAACAACAAACACAGACCTTGGCTGTCGGTAAATGTACTTCTCCAGAACTCAATAAACTGAAATAATCACATATGCAAACATGCTTATTACACTGACTGGTATGCACAAATATGTATTCTTCCTCCTCGGCCTGTTTTATGATGAACTGCAGTGAACTTTGAGATGCTGCTGAACTGCGGAATTCCAGCCTCGGGCCTCTTTGACACAACTGAGAGACCATTGTTTGCCTCTCGGTGCATTTGCCTTTGTTTGGGGCCACGTGTAATTGAAGGTACGTGTAAAACCAGCAGGAAGCTTTAAAGAACCCAAGCGCTGGCTGACTAGTTTCATTTGTGTGGGGGAGGGGATGTCCTAATGCTAAACAACTTGACAAATACAGAAAGTTGAAAGAAAACCTCAAGTGCAGCCACTCTTAACCTCTCCCAGCTCCACGCCCAGCCATCATCAAGAGGTGGTGGGTTAGACCATGGCGACCCAGCATGATGGTGGAGGTCAAAGTGAGAGACAGTGGAGTTTATAGGGTGTGGTGATACTCTGAGACTATAACTGAACAGAGAGAGACAGGCAGAGAAAGAGAGAAAGAAAGAGGCACCGTGTTAATTACAAGTTAAAGCCACAGGGTTTCAATTGCTTGCAACAAGCACATGCATTCGAGAAGTGGTGTTTTTACATATATTTACACAATTCTAATATGTCAATCAACTGCACATGAATTACGTGTTTTTACCAAAGGGAGTAAATAGATGAATTTAGCATGAAAAACATACAGCTGTTATTGTAGTTTACTCTACTGTTGCTGCTTACAAGCTACATATTGTCATTCTTCAAAAAAAAAACAAATCTAAATGGCAACTTTACATCAAATGCAAAAGCATTCTGTATTCTTAATGTCAATGTGTGCAAACATATTCTATTCCAAGCTTTAGCAATAGAGAAATGAAGAATTTCTATTGTCTCACTCATGGAAATTAAAGGACAGCTGCTGTATTCACACAGTGTAGGAAAATATTTTTTTGGTGCCGCCATTAGACATTCAATCCATCACAAATGAACTACAATTCAGTTGCTTAAGGCCAATATTCACATGTTAGTACTGAGAATACAAACCCAATCAGAAATTGTTATACCTAGCAGTTCAGCTGTTGGTCAGAATCTACCACTTGCTAAAAATGAGGCCTGTGGCCTGTGGTGTTAAACTGAAGGCCAGGCTTGGAGCAGTTGTTTAACAGTTCCTGGTTGGAGCATGAAGGCACAGAGAGTAAGCACTTCTTTTCAATTGTGTCATTTTTCAAAGTTTCTTTATGATAGGTTCCAAAGTTTACATACTTATATGCCAGTACACAATTAGTCTAAATGCATCAGTCAAAGCACAGTTTATCTCTGAAGTCATAAATTGTTCAGGTCTTTAGCTTTTATTGTCTTGAACGTAATGGTTCTCATTTCCTTTGCAGGTAAATGATTCACAGTTTGAAAGAGGAGTTCCATTAACAAGGAGAGACTTTCAGCCACAACATGGAATTCTGTTGACAAACGTATCCACACTGGCAGACATTTATGGAATATTAGGAAATGCATTGTGCTCTCAAGGTAACTTGAATCATTTGGACAAATGCAAAAACTATTGCTACTGTTACTGGAAATTAGAAGAGCATGTAACTTAACTCCTTAAATGGCCAAAATTGTTACATCATAATACTTATTATACAATTTGTTGAAATGAACATAAAATGTACAGACTTGATACAGGATGCAAACTGAATGTAGATGTAAATTGTTGAAATAATACAGTGAAATGGCTGCAATACGTCATAAGGTTAAACTTAACATTGTTCAGACTGAATAGTTATCACAACCTCAAATCTCAGTACCTCTGATTTCATGACGCGTGCTGCTCTAAACACATAAGGCTCTTTTCCTCTTGTTTCTATGGTGATTGTCCTCCTCCTCAACCCTACAATGTCAAACTTGACAAAAAGAGAGACACACCCCATCCTCTTTATTTTAGAAATGCTGTCCAGCCTCCCCAGCTGCCCTGACATCTGTTTTTATCCTTCGGGACGTGTGTCACTGTGCTCTCTGAAAGGAGCTCGCCCAGATCTTATTCACTCTCATTCAAATGCGTTTCCAAAGTCACACAATCATGACCTCCTTTGTGCCCGTCAATCCAAATACCAGCTCACCAGGTTAATTGGTTTCAGACAATAGTGCAAGTGCATGGTGTAATGGCACCAATGTGCTGTCAGCTTTCTTTAAGCTCAGTGGTCTCTCCTTTCATCAGACTTGACTGAGCAGCCTCATGCAAAAAAACCCCATAGTTATTAATATAAAGTTTATTTATATTTATTATGTTTATAAATTGTTCACCAAGGCATTTTTAATGTATCATTACTGTCAGAGATCTCCAAAAAGTTAACTTTACAGGAGAGGGAAAAAAATTTATAGCATATAACCCCGAGATCAACCCTGGGATCATGTATTTTCTTACACATAAGATCCATAAAGAACATGAGTTAAAATACTATGAAGGAAACGTGCAAGAAAAGTGAGGCCACATATAGACCCTTGCTGCTGAAAGTCTTAGGGGCTTAAATATACAAACAATGCACAAAAGAAATGCTCAAAACAATGTTTTCTGGCAGACAGTATTACACGGTGAATAGGTACGCATTGAATTGAATTTGTTACTATATAAATAAATAATGTGACAAAAGTATTGCAAAAAGCATGTAGACTGAAAGACAAAGTAAGGACAATTTTTTCTGTGGAAATAATGCAGCGATCGAATTAATGCATCACTTTTGTTTTATGTTGTAACAAATTATTCAGACAACATGTCTTGCTGGTTTCTGTCTGGCTAGAATGCAAGTGCTGTCATTACCATAATAAAGACAGAGCTGAAACACCTAATCAACCCCGCCACATGGCTGAGTCAATTCAGCAGGCCTAAAAATACACACTAACCCCTGAGTCCCAACCTCAGTGTCCCCCCCACTCTCTTCCTCCAGGCCTGTCTCCCTCACCAGCCTGCCAACACCCTCCTCCTCTTCCTTCTCAATGTCCTCCACATGCTGTCCCTATTTTCTGCGCAACAAAGAGAAATTGGGAATGGGCGGAGTTGTGGAGTTGGAAAGACAACGCATGGGATTGACCTCAAACCGTTGGCGTTGCCCGACACTGTGACATTTGAGGAGCAAAGGGTGCTTCTGTGCTTTTCATGACACACTCCGCAGCTTCCCAGAGGCTGTTGGCAGAAAAAAAAACAGCACACTATTCCTGTTATGTCTGTATGTTTGGCCTAAAATAAGCAGGAGACGAAATGAACGCATACACATGGCAGTCAAAAGAGGTGGCCTAGACTGGGTCAAACTAAGAGTAGCTGGCTGGAGAGAGTGATAATCTGCTTATTTACGGATGAACACTCACACTCACACCCGCACGCACGCACGCACGCACGCACGCACGCACACACATTTGTTTTTATACCTTGTCAGGATATCATTAACACTGTTGCAGAATCATGATCACTGTCCAAACAAAATGCATGTCATCATATTTTATATAATACTTCCTTTTTTGGTTATTGACATTTCTGTTGATGTATATATTTGTGTGTGTGTATGTATAATGAAATATGCTCCATACATAAAATATACTTTTTACATAAAATGTATCTATGTTAAAATGGCATCTTCCATAACTGTTATATAGAATCTTAATGGTATAAAATCAGGAACCTAAAGCATTTTCCCCCTGTTTTCCTTTTTTAAAAGTCTAGAAAACATGAAAAGACACACACACTCATGTGTGCAGCACCTCTCTGACTCACACACCCCAGAGGCTGGGGAAAGCGTCTGGACAGGGGGGTGTTCCCACCAAAATCCATCATAACAGTAATAACTCCACTGATGGAGCAGACCGCAAGAGCTAAACAACAACTGGCCAGGCCTCGCTGCCTCTGTCTGATCCCAAACGCAGTCTTGCACACTCACATCTACTCTTTAAGCCCATCATTCATGCGTCTGTGCGCCCACGCACATGGACGAAAGCGCAGAGGCTGGAAATGGGAAACCTCCAGTAAAACGCTGCAGCAAAACAATGCTAAAATTTGCTCTTTCTCAGAGGGAGACGTGGTCTTAAGCTGAAAGTTTTACTCATCACTTTCAGTCACACAGTAGGCAGCCCGGACCCTCCCGAAACGCCCTACAAAATACGCAAACAAAAGAAGGCTAGCCAGTTATAAATATAGCACAGATTCAAATGTCAAAGCCTGTTTTTGGTAAGAATAGGGAGCTACTCTTTCATTATCCATATCAAAATACATCGTTGGTTGGACTCTGGTTTTATCAAAATGTCAGATCGTTCTAAAATAAGACGCATTTAAATGATCATTTCTGGGGTTATCTTTGTGGAACTAGTTCCTTTGTTTAGTCAGCAGTGTGAACCTTTAAACAAGCTGTTTGGAAAGACTTAAGGGCCTTTCCATTTGCATGTTTAACTGTCACTGGTCAAGGGGTCAAGTCTGTGTCTGAATGAGAGCTTTCAGAGCCACTGGGCTAAACTACAAACTACATGGTCAAGATACATTTACACATAAATGAGAAGCACTAAGCAAAGTTTAAAGAATAGTTTCGGTCTGTAAATAGAGTGAGACATCTATGATGCTGAACATTTGCACAGCCTTTGTTTCAGTGTACAGAATTGTTACACATTACTTAGAAAGCAGAAGTGACACCATTGCTGAGGCCTTCAATTCTGCAAGATGATCCTTAAACAGCTGGTGTGGTCTGGTAATGTGGCCTTGAGCAGAGAATGCTGCTGCTAAATACTATCCCTTCCAAACCACTGACACAGCAGTGACCTAAAGCATTTATACATATAGGTAGAGAACAAAACACCGGGGAATAACTATAATTCTGGAGAGAGAGAATAAAGACAGAGAGGGAGCGAGAGAGAGAGAGCGTTGGGCTTTAAGGCAAGCAGGTGGAATTGTATCCTGTAAGCCTTTTTCTGGTCAAGCACACAGCCACTCACTGTCATTTACCAGCGTCCCTCAACAAACACACCTGCTGCTGATATCACACACGTACTTCATTGTGGAGCCTCTGCTAGGACTCACAGTCATTCGACTTGTCCCGACATGAGCTTGCAGGCAGTAAATGTGCCTCAAACAGCTGCTGTGGGACTGGATTAAGCTGTCTTGAATGTATAGCTCATCATGTACTATAATGTCTGTACAGACAATCTGCAACATCTATAAGACAAATGTAGGGGGGTCCACTTTTGAAGCCCATTAATCTTCCCATTATGACTACAGACAGTAAAAGTGTTGTGTAGTCTGGTATTTTAAACGTCTTCCTTGTGATTCATTGCAGCTAATTGAGAAATTCTTCTTAAAAAGTCAGAATCTGGTAATAAGCAGATGATGATACATTTTCTAATTTATAGTGTATGTGTTGTGCGTAAAGGCTGTTTTGTGAAGAGACATCATTTATATTTAGCCATGGTTTTGTTTTTTGTGGACACCAAAACAGAGAGAAAAGCAAAACCTTTTGATACAGAATATACATCAATGTAAATTAAATGATAAATTCTTTATGTAACTACCGATTTGAATAACAGAAAAGCAATAGTAATACATCTTGACTGCTAAGCCTTAAAGAAATGATTGGGCATTCTACATTCTATTTGCATAATCATATCTTTAAAGAAATAAATTTAGGGAAAAAAATGGGAAAAACTAAAACAAAACACACTGTGCCTACATTGGGCCTGCACTGGTATAAACTAGATCAGAGTTTAGCCAGTGACACTGCGAAAATCTGTGTGAAAAAAAAGTATCACAGCATATTGTAGACTAGGATTATTTCATCAGATTATACAACGCTGGAGGCTACAGAGCTTTGTGTGTGTGTGTGTGTGTGTGTGTGTGTGTGTGTGTGTGTGTGTGTGTGTGTGTGTTTGTGTGTGTGTGTGTGTGTGTGTGGTTGCAACCTGGAAGCCTCAATAGTTTGGGTGCCTCAGATGTCCACCACAGTCACAGCTGGTGGGACAGACAGGCTTGACTGAACAAATGCTGCCCTCCAAGTTTGCACCCCCCGCACACCCCCAAAAAAATCACTCTCCACTGACCCCCAACTGGCAGTTGCCAGGCAATTAGCTTCGGCCGACCCAAATCAAATCCAGTGTCTGGCCTGCTTTCTGTTTGAGAAGGTCCTTGCACTTTTTCTTGAAATTTACTGGAGCATAGCAAGTCCTCCTTCAAGAGACTGCTTCAAGTTATGCAGTTATCTCATTCTGCGGTACAGTTTTTATTAGTCGGGACACAGTCCTGGGTATCAAAGCCCTTTTTCTCTCTAAAAGTGGGTAGAAATAGCTCTGAAAACACTCTTTCTCCTTAAACTGTCTCATGGTCTAGACAAGAAAATTCAGTAGATGATTATCTGAGGGAAAACCTCCCAGCAATAATCAAATCATGGTAACACGGCAGATTATGATCAGGGACAAAACATTCTCATCCAACAGCTGGATCATAGTGTTCTGTCTAGTCTGATAATGCTGTTCAGCCCAAATATTTGACCACATTAAAACTACTTAAGGTACTTTAGATTTACTACAGTGCTAAAATAACGCATTTTATTAACTTGATTCATTAATTTTGTGTTTCAGTATACTTTCTCTTGGAAATAATTGCCTTGATGTCATATACACTACAGGGTCTTCTAATTAGTGTATTCAGCTACCATTGCTCTCATAAATCATGAATTGCACACACACACACACACACACACACACACACTCACACACACACACTCACACACACACACACACAGTTTGTATAATCTATAGAAATGAGTTTCCAGTAGAACAAAGTGCTCTGGAGCAACTGCACATGGGCCTAAGATCATCATACCAAATACCAAGCACTGAACATAGTAACTTTATTCAGAGAGTCTTTGTGACCGTAAACAGACATTCAGAAAGTTGCATACGGGCCGTTGAATCTATAGACTTGCGAAGTCATATCCAGAGCTGCTGACTCCATGAAAGCAATGTCAGATCTGAAAAGGCTTTATATAAACCCATGGGTGTGTATGTGTAAAGACGATGTGCTGGGGAAAGTGACAAATAGTAAGACGGCTTTTTCAGGTGTCAACACATAAATGACTAATCACAAGTGACCTTGAAACCCCTGAAAGAAAAAAAATGAAATCAATGGCTCTGACTCATTTAACAGAAGAAACTCTCAGCTACTGAGGGGGAGAAGAGAACTTACAGTAAAGTGCTGCTAAAAGGAGCTCTCCACAGAAAAAATATTTGCATGGATTTGCATGGCTTTGCATGGTCCCGGCCAGACGGCGTGTGTAGCGCCGCCCTGGCTTTCCCTGCCCTGTCTGTGTCCCCTCCCAGTCTGAGAACCAAAACATGTGCAGGGGCTGGAGCTGGGACCTCCTCCCTGTCTCTTTACGGCACACCCTGACCCGCCGTCTATGTCTGAGAGAGAGAGAGAAAGTTTATCAGTCAGCGTTGACTCAGAGGGAAAACCCAGATGCATGTGCCAAGACGGCCAAAAGGAAAGACTTTCTAGACAGGCTAAACAGGACTCAGACCACTCTGTTAAACTGAAATCTGTGTGTTTTGCACTGATGCAGGTGGCCTGTCTGCTTTTCCTTACTGTCTCCCCTCTCAAAGCTCCTGCACAGACAGATTGCTCATGGCTTTGTAACTACACGCCAGCACGCCACTCCTTTCCCTAAACAGAACAGTGTCTGGGTTAACCCTGCCATTCCTTTTTAGCCAAACATGGGTTTTTTGGAATAATACTGCTTGGAGGAAGAACCACTTTATGTTTTCATCATGTGCTTTTTAAAGGACTATCAAAGGTTCTTTAGAAAATGTTCCATCAAGGCACCCTTATTTTTAAGAGAGTAGTGAATACAAGTTTTTACTCTTTCGTGAAAGTCCCTATCTGATCTTTCCTACATCCTAAGGGCAAAGAAAGCAACACCGAAATCCCCCCCTACTGCAGATTTCCATTTTGGTCTATGTGTGGAGGCTGGGAAAGTGTTAAAGCATGTAAAAATGGCTCAGCGTCAAGAGCTTCTCACAATAACCACACAAGCTGCAATGGGTGCCAAAGCAGCAGTTGGATAAAAGCGGCATGTAAGGAGATCTCATCAGGGAGAGCTGAATCACATCATAGCGGGCTCAAAACTGTCTCATGACCTCCCACAAACATAGGGACCATCTTATGCAATGCCCAACTGACTGGTGAATCATGTTTAATTAGAGCTATTTTCATCAAGGCAATAACGCTAAAGTGATTACTATTGCTGAGAATAGATTGGCAACTCACGTCTCTACTTACATTCGGTGAGGCAAATATTCCCTCATACACACATTTTAGTGCTGACCCACAATCATCGCACTCATTTCAGAGAAGATATGAAATGTAGTGAATCATTTGAAAACTTCAAAGTCACTCACAAAGAGAAGTAAAATCCCACTGCTTATGACTGAGCCCCAAAGGGTCTGCTTTGCTGCATCATACATGAGTTCCCCTTCTTTATCAGAGTTCAAAAATCGACTCAACAAATTCCCAAACGATGCTTTTATGAGAACACCTCAGTTTTGTGAATGTGCTTGTGTCAGAGCTTTTAACCACAGGTTAATCCCCAGAGCAGATAGAGCACGTTCTGCTTTCTTCCTGCTCTAGATGGTGGCAATCTTTTGCCAGTAGTGGAGACTACTGCCACTCCAGCTGTTCACCTTGAAGCAATATTTAGGAGAAGCAGAAAAAGAGCTTGTTCTTGCCATGCACTCGTCAAAATAAAAGTGAAAACAAGGGTTCTGTGTAGCAGTGCTATAGCAGAGCTGTTCAGTGGATGGCTCTATAAGGAATCAAGAACCTGTGAAGAAATGTCACAGTATATTGTAAAGGTTCTGCACAAACTGAAAATATTTTGGTAGCACTTTATGGAAGGGCAGTATTAGCAAGGCTGCTTGGCACCTACATACACAGATCAGCCACAAAAGAAAACTTCTGACTAGAAAAACAAATAACATTGATTATCATTTTATAATGGCTCCTGTCAAGAGGTGGGATATATTAGCTAGCAATTACATTCTTGAACTTGATGTGTTGGGAGTAGGAAAAATGAACAGGCATGAGGATGTGAGTGACTTTGACATGGGCCAAATTGTGATGGACTGACGACTGGTTCAGAGTATCTCCAGTCCTGTGGGGCATTCCTGCTGAATCAGCGTCAGGAACATGGGCATCCAAGAATCATAGATACGTCAATTACCTGGGGAAGAGGGAAGGCTCTATGGGAAGACTGGCAGAGTCAGCGTGATGCTCTTCTGGGAAACCTTGGGTTGTGTAATTCATGTGGATGTTCTTTGGACACATAACACTTACCTAAACATTGCTGCAGCAATTGCACCTGTTCATGACAAAAGTATTCCCTAATGGGAGTGACATCTTTTAGCAGGATAATGCCTCTTACCACCATGCAAAAACTGTTCATTGAAGAGTTTAGGAAAGTTCAAGGTCTCAACTTCCTCTCAATTTAAAGCTGAGAATCTGTGGGATGTACTGGACAAGCTAGTCTGATCCATAAAGGCCCCATATTACAGGGACCTAAATGATGTGCTGATCACAGCTGATTTGGGGGCTTGAAGGGGACCTACACATTAGTAGCCAAGTGGTTTTCATTTTATGTTTGATCGGTTGAAGCCTTTCATGACAACTGTTGTACTACATAAACCTTTATAGAGACATTCCAAAAAACATTCCAAGATCATTTGTCCTAAAGGTTGCTTTTGTCCATTTGGACATCATTTCACCAAAAGAAGTGTTAGGAGAATGGATGCTTGCTGGAATAAGTGCTCATGTTGCTGTTGGGTTGACTTCTGAATACCGCTCTTAAGTAAAGCGGCACCGATATTTCTTATATGAGTATGAGTTTTCTGGCAGGGTTTACAGAGTTCCTTCATGAAAATTCTTGTTTTCTTTCCTTGAAGAATAAGCCATTCATAAGAACCAACAGCACAAATGGAGACACTTTGAAAGAGCCCTTGACTGAAAACATGGTATGCTAGCATGCTTGACATCTTAAGGGTCGAAAGTAAAACCTCAACTTTAGTCATACAATGAAAGCTCTCTTATGAGGTTGAATGATAAGGATGAGCTATCCTGTGGTCTTCTTTTTTCTCCACCATCTAAACACCCCTCAAACGAAAGCTTTCTCGGTAATGATAGCCCACTGTGTGAAAAAAATTGCAACATGACCAGAGGGATCACGATGAAAAACAAATGATAAATTACATAATTTGCACTTTTTTAAAGAGGTGACGGCTTCTTTGGAGGCGATGTGTAAAACTAATCCACATCATATGAGTTTAAAACACTTGCGTGACTTGCAGAGTTATCAACACATAAATCAGCCATCAAATAAGAGTGAGTAATCCACAATGCATTGCGTCTGGGATTCTGCTGTCAACTAAGTTATAAAATTACCTGACGCACAGGTCCCTGGAGGAACTCTGTTGCTTATCGCGTGCAATCTGAGGACACCATCTGATCCATCTCTCTGTGCTGGTCTGCAGCCAGGATTTTTTTCTGTTCACACGTATTGAAGCCAAATGATTATGAGTTTGTGCAATAACAAAAGGAGTCCTTTCAAGTTTTGCTGTTACTTCTGATGAAGTCCTTAGTGAATCATGCAAGGCATCAACTTCAGATGCCATTGATCTTTCATTTTGAACACTATTAAGCTTTTGTAAATAGTCCTGAGTGTATGAGTGTATCTAGAAAATATTTCCCCCTAGTTTCCCTTTTCATTGAAGTTCTGGACCTGTTATGTGGGAGTCCTAGTCACGTGAGCCCTTTGAAAAGCCACATTAGAGTGGCTTGTCAACAGTCTTAAAAACTCCCTAAGAAACCCAGCATGGAACACTAGATCATTTGCATGTTACTGGAGCAGAAGGTTGTTTTTAGAATTTTCTATCTTCGCTCCCAGTGTTAGACAGATGAAAAGTGATTCGGATACCACTGGACACATGAATCATAATTTCACTCCGTCGGTTCTTTTGATGGGCACGTGCAGCCTCGCCTCTTATTTGAACCAACAATGTAATAAAAGAGTGTAGGCTAAGTCAATATTTTGACATGAGTGCATTGCATGTGTGTCTTAGGAGCGTTTAACTGGCCTTAATTGCTGTATCTAGATACAATCAGTACCTGATTTATGTCAGACTGGACATTTTACACAAAGAACTTTCAAGCTAGTCCATGCATCACAAAGGTAATCTTAGTACATGTATACAAATAGCTGGGTTTGCTTAGGATCAAAAGTATTCAGGCGTAGTTGTTTCACGTCTAGAAACCCAAGGTGTGCTTTGGTGGGGCTGTCACACACCCACAAGCACAGAAAACTTTGTAGACGCAAGTATGCTGACAGCCAATGCAATACAATCACATTAATAATGAGTCAGAAGAATGCCATTGCCCAGATATTTACTGCTTTCAACAGTGAGGAATGTCTGCATATTTGTGCACTGATCTTAAGCCTTAAATCTTCATTCCTCGGAACAATTCTTAAACACACCTTTTTGCAGACTCGTGGAGAAAGAACTCCATAGAATCTCCAGAAGAAAAAAAACTGATGGCTCATGGACAGGTGTACAGTCAGCAGAAATGTCAGTGCAGGTCATGCAGTGTGAGGGGTCAGGCCTTTTCTCAACCTTTCCACCTGCCTTACTGAGGAATCCTGCAACAGACAATAGACAAAGCACTGGACTGCTCTACCCTGCTGTTAATTTGAGGCTGAAGCAAATCGTGTTCTTGCGCATGTCACATGGATCCTCGCTGAGGTGTGATCCATACGGCCGAAGGCTAAATCTCACTCCACCTGAACACTTGAAGAGGGCTGACAAGTAGCTTCTGACATCGCAGCTTGTAAAAAATCCAATAAACATGCGGAAGTATGCCTGAAGAGTTTCACATTATGTGGCTCTTTTTATTAAACTATCCAGTCATCCCACAAAAGTGATGACAAATGCAATCTGTATGTCAAAAGCCCCAAGTTACCTTGGCTAATGTACAAACAGCGGCAAATTGTCAGTAAGAAAATACGTTTACAGGTTTGCTAGACACACTATGACTAATAATCCCCTTATAAACAGCTTTTGCAACCTTGAATCCTCTGAGTCACCGTGTTTCTGCAGAATGTGTAGCAGAGCATGGCGTAACTCCTCTTGACAATAAATCACTGCTGTGGGGATGTCCCCTTGTTTTTCAGAACTCTTACTATATGCTACTTGCTAGATTACTATATGCCAGTTTCAAAAAAGCGTGTTTTCTTGTAAATGGCCTTAAATCCACAGCCATGGATTTATTATGTTATAGCATACAGGCTGATGCTTTATTATGTACTATATCTGTTTGGGATCACTGTTTTAATTTGATAAAAACTGGTTTCATTTCAGAGATGTGTAAATGATTCTTTTATGATCTATGTATTCTCCAACTTCACATGTTTCAAATAACTGTTAGGAAGTTGTACAATTAAATAAAGCCCGTTTTTCAGACCTCTTCCTGGCCATTCTGCCAGTAGAACGGAAATGGATTCCTCAGATATTTTTCGTTTGAATAAAATCCAATCACATATGCTAATTCAAATCATTATTGAAATAAAGTGAAACTATTTTCAAATGTTAAAAGATAATAATAATTCTTAAAGTCCAAGGCTCAATGGAGGGACCTGCTTTGCAATAAAAAAAAAGGAGTCACGATATGTCCAGAATGGTGAACAGACTGTGGATGATTCCACAATAAAACTGAGGAGGAATTTGTAATCTAATTAGCCGAATAAAAAAGATAAAATCTATAACACGATACTATAAACAAATGATCAGGTATTATTAATAATTTATGAATTATCTGATTTCAAAATGTCAAAATTTTCTTAATTCAATAAATTATCTAAAAACTATATTTCCTATTTTTAATGTCCATGTTATTATTGGATAAACAGCATCAATTATTATTAAATCATTATTCCAAACCTCTGGTCCTGCTGTACTACTATCAGGCTGTTGGTTGGACAGTGATCCAGACAGAGCTTTGACCTCTGCATGAAAATGTCATTAGGATGAATGTGGGGGCAGGGCAAGTCACTGGAGCGGGACAGGATGAGGGTGTTTTCTTTGTTCTGACCTCTTCAAGACTCCCCTCCATAAACAAACTCTTTCATTCACTCTCTCACACCACTCGTTAACTGGTGTCCACTGCTTTAATGAACACAGGAAGAGAGCATTAAGGCTGAAGAACCTGAGCTGGTTATGTATTAATGACCCTCAGACCTACAGACAGTCGGAAGCAAGTGTGTGGTTCGGGTAATGATATGAGATCATAATAAAGAATGGCGGTGCAACATGGTTTTTATGTTTAGAACATCTTTAGAGTATTTATCCTAAAGTCAAAAGTTAGTTTAACATAATGGTCTAAAAATGTCCTAAACATAAAGTCATATTAGACCATCGCTGCTAGTTTATCACAACCTGATATCATAACCCTAACCACACACTTGCTTCTGATTGTGTCCGATTGCTAAATTTGATTGCAAGTGTTTAAAATTATGAAAAGAACATTTTCTCCATTTTTGAGGCAAGAGAGATGATTTAGGCAGGTGGTTTGCACAATGACAATGTAAGAAGCAAGCAACATACTTTGGAGCTACATTCGCTTTGTAGCTTCAAGTAGCTAACAGACTTCAGACACTAAGCATGTCTTGGTAGACTGAGTGTATTTGTACATGGGCATGACGCTGTAAAACTGTACAAGTTCTGAACAAAAGTCTTTTGCATGACATCCCCTGCTTGTGTCACATTAAATCCGCATAGACCACAGTGAGAATGTGGAGCCTGCATTATGTGAAAGGCTTCTGGGAATCCAAAGACAACACTCCTAGTTGTTCCCTTACTGCATATACAAATCAATAAGCACTGTTTAGGCATGCGAATTGGGCCTTTTTCGCTGTGGTTGTGCTTGAATTATAGAGCAGCATTTTTTATACCATGCGAACGACAAGCAGTGAACTCAGAGTCTCTCGCTTTCCCATTGCACATGTCATCTGTTGAAGGAGACACACCCAAGACTCCCCTTCTTCCTCCTTCACTCCGCTTCACTCTCTCTCACACACACACACACACACACACACACACACACACACACACACACACACACACACACACACACACA
>JBBPCW010000037.1:12156930-12173984 GCA_037974425.1 Phenacogrammus interruptus
TGGATTTAAGCTGTTTTTCAGGTAAGAAACAATTGTGGACTTCTTAAGCACTGATGTACGTCGCTCTGGATAAGAGCTTCAGCTAAATGCTGTAAACGTAAACGTAAAGAGATCTACAATGCACTGCATGACTTATGTTTATATCTCAATGACTTAATAATGCAGACTTTTTTCCGAACTCCCTAAGAAGTCCCTACTGCTTCCTTTGCTATTTAATTCGCTAGCTAACTTACCTACATTACCCAGGGCTATAAAATATGACTTATACACAAACATTAATATATATTTCACTGTGGTTTGATTCAGCTTATTTAATTAATTGTTTTATTCTGTGAGTCAATGAGTCTCAAGGCCAGTGTTTGAAAGCTGGCAAAACCTAGTTTAGCTGCAGAGATGAATTTAAGCTCAAGGTCACTTGGTGCGTTGGCATTTTGCTAAATGTGGCAGAAACCGAAAGAAAAGCGAGATCAACACAGCTGACATTTTCAATCTTTCTAACAGTAAATAAGAGGGTCTACCCCATCAACCACAGAATAAAACCCAACCTCTGGAATCCCTCTTCTTTACCTCAGCTAAGCGGCCCCTGTGGGGTCACTGGTGGGAGCTGAACTGTTAGCACCTACTCGCAGCGTCACTCAAACCACAGCACATTATTCCTCTACGACTGTCACTCTCTCTCTATCTCTCGTTCTCTCTCGACACCACTGTTTTTCTTTCCCTCACGCGCACACTTCCTCCCACCCGAGAGGCAATCCCCCTCAGTGGTGAGCGCATCCACGTCAGTGTGAACGCGACTCTCCCACTCGAGCAGCAACATCAAATACCAAAAGCATTTACCAAGCAAGGTTGTGGCCGATTCGGTTACTGACCAACAACACAAACAAAAACGCCAACCTAATACCACAAATGCCACCAGCGTCTAAACCAACATCGCCAAAACCGACCAGTCACAACAGCAGCAACCCCCTACACACGTCTGCGTTGGCTTATTCCAGTGTAAATGGTCGTGAACAATTAAACAGAGCATGAATGCAGGCATGAAACTTTTTAGAAAAATGAAATAAAGTCAGTTGCAATGTGCAGCTACTTTTTATAGTACTATTTTATGACAAAAATAAGGTAGAACATTAATGCAGAACATGACTTTGGATTTCAAACTGAATCCCTCACATGTTTGAGGACAGTTGGAATATAATTGTCATCAATTCAGACTGAATTCCCTTTAATGCACTACTCTTCCAATATAGTATTAAGTAACAGCTTCAAAATCTCATTCAAAACAGTTCATTCAGTGTCCAAGAGATTCAATTCGCATGCCAAACTGTGGGCCTTTAGCGCATCATTTTGTTGTATAACTTATCCTTTTGGGATCTACATAATACACTATAGTTAGTAGGGAGTCACTTGAGCCTCAGATGCCATAATTGTCTGGACAAATATGTGTCCAGAATTCTGTCATTTAATGATGCTCTGAATGGCCTCAGATTCCAGAACATATACCAGCCATACTGCAGGATCAGTCTCTGAAAAATGTTGATATGAACACAGAGGGGCTGACCGTGCACCATTCAAGTCCCAGTTGCTTGACAATGCTGTATGTGCGTACATGCGTGGGTGTGTGTGTATGCAGGTGCAGATGATTGTAAATGCCAGTGTGGGTAGGAGTGTGTGTATGTGTGTGTGCATGTGTTTGCACTTGAAATGCATCCACTTTGATCTGATTTGTGCAGTGTTGCCCATGTTAATTCAGTACACATAATAATAAAAGCTTAGTGAGCACCGTTGCCAAGGTGACTGCTCTTTTGTTTGAAAGAAGGTTTTCCTCGAAGCCATTCAAAATAAATATAAATTTTGTTTTTCCTACTCCCTTAACACAGAGAGAGCGACTGTGCTAGTAGCGCCTGTCCTGTCCAGCACGAGCTGCAATGATAAACTGAGTCACTGAGCCACTGACAATGCAATCATGCGTAATTCATTTATAAAAATTAATAAAAGTGCTGTGCTCTATAATCGTTTCATTTATACGATACAAGTACCCTTTCTGACAGAGTGGAATACATTACAGGAAGCATAGGGGGTAATATGACGTGTATCTCCTGCAAAAAAACAGTAATTAATACATTTTAGACAAACAAACAAAAAGATAATCCAAAGTACATAATACACAATTCATGTACACATTTGATGCTGATATCAGTCAAGATATAGTGTCATAAGCTTTAAATGCAGTTGCTTAGGGATAACATATCACATGAGGATATTCAGGACCAAGAAAAAGAAAGTGCTACACATGTCACTTTAATGCAAACTGAAACATATCTTATAGTATTTATTGTTCATTTATAGACACACTTTAGTTGTTTAAAGATTTTGTTTATGCTGTCCATTATTTTATCTGTTTTCCTTTAACAGTTATTTGATTTCATAGAATGCTTGGAGCAAGTGCCTCACCCCAGGATTGTGCTAGGAACATTTCAAAAGGGCCCAGTTCCTGTAGGCTGCACAGTGCGCAGAGCTTCTTGAGGAAAAACGCACAGCCTATTCTCTTCCCAGAAGGAAATGAGTAATCTGTGTCTGATTTTATAAGTCATAGAGGGCCTGAGGCTTCTCTGTGTTCTGGTCGAGGCCCGCCTGCCTGCCTGGCTGCCTTTGCTCCTTTTCCAAGATTTTGTGGCCCCTGGGTTTAAACCAGCTATGCTCTTACGCACTGGCTGCTGGCCACCTCCATGAGCTACTGAGCCTCCTCTTCTCTCGCACAGTCCTGAGTCTCTCTCTCTCACACTGCCACCCTCCTCCTCCTCCTCCTCTCCGGACCCAGTGTGATGAGGTCAGCAAACCAGCTTTGATGTCATCAACATGTGTGTATGAGTGAGTGTGTGTGTGGCAGTGGTGGTGGACTGTGTTGCCCCTCAGCAGTAATGGTTTGATCTGACTCACCTTTTCAAAAGCACTCTTCCTCGCTTTTACAAACATTCGAGTGCGGCTAAAATCCAAAAGAAATGAATGCAATTCACACATGGATGAATATCCTGAAGGGGGTGTTGGGGGGATGTTGGGAGGTGTGGGGGGAGGGGGTTCTGGACTTTGTGGACTTTTCCAGAACACACAGATTGCCAGTCCGCCCCTGTTCATTAGCTTTCGGATAATTCTACAGGCTGGTAGAGGGACGAACAAATGAAGGATCAAATTTGCCAAAGAACACAAATGAAGCAAATTGCATTTCATGCTCAAAAATGTAGTCCCATTGTTCCAATCCGTCATGTATAACCATAATTATCCTTATAAAATGCTATCAGACTGCAGCATGAGATTCTTCGTCCTTTTGCAAGGATATTTCTGTAAAGACGCTATTTCTGTCAACACTTGTCCTAAGTTAACAGCAAAGAGAGATGCAGTGTTCTTATGTATCAAGGAAGTATTTAACATTTGGAGATGACAGGATGGGGAATATCTCGTCACAGAACGATAAACTGCACTGATTTATGAAATGAGTTTAGGTTCACTGATGCTGTTCCTGCCCATGCTGAATCACCGCCCTCCTCTAAACCCCAAACGAACGTCATCAAAGGCCAAAAGTTCTATGAAACATATTATGACTGGGTGAATCACCAACAGATTGCTGCACTGCTTTCTCCTATGCACCTGCTCCCCAAAACCTCATTTACTGCTGTCTTCTATTATAAAAACAAATGACATATAAGAGGGAGGACATAGACTCTGCCCTATTTACTTTGTTGCACGCTATTTTGGAAGTCTGCCGTTCTGCTGTGTTCAAAAACCTAGTGGAAGATCTACTGTGAGTCTTCACAGGAAGGTCTGTCCACTCGAGAACCAGCTTGGTACGGTGTTTTGGGAGTTATTTCTAGTCATATAAGTACATAAGTAGCATAAGTAATATTGTTCTGTCTGTAGAACATGAACATGGTGATATGTCCACAACGAGGTCAGCATGCCAGGTGGCTCTTTTACTGAGCATTATGATCCCTATTCAGTTTTAAACCAGTGAGCTCCTCCTCCATTATAATGGCTCTGTGTTGACAGTAATTCAGTCCATTGTAACAGGTACAGACTGCATCTTAATTCCTAGCGCTCAAATAATGCATTCTTACAGACACCCACAATGCATTCTGTCACAGTGTGAATTTATAAAATGAAGTCACAAAGTGTATTTTTTTATAAGACTATACATTGTGTGATGTAGGTTGTACAAACGTTGTGCACAAATCATTTTATAATTTTACAAATCAGCAGGATTAGCTAGTAGATATTATTTTCCACATATTGTATTCTGGTTAGATTAATCTGCAAACAGTCTGCAAAAACTCTTTGACATCATTTTTGTCAAAGAAGGAGAACGTTCATATTTGGGGTAGCTACACAGCAGGCTAGCAACATAGAGCACTGTCATGTTTAGGTGACTGGTTAACTAGCAAATTAGTAACATTTTTCCAAGAGACTCACTTTTATTCCCATTGTGTGCTGAAATCAGTCACCTGGAATGAAATTATTTGCCACATTTTATGCATTTTGACTGTTTCACTCAAAGTTTATGTTTATGTTACATTTACGTTTACATTTACAGCATTTAGCAGACACTCTTATCCAGAGCGATGTATATCAGTGCTCAAGTAGTCCATATCTGTTCCTTCATACCTATAGTGCTAGACCATGTTACTGTAAGCCACGTTTCATACCTTAACAAATCCTGTCAAAAAGATAAAAGTGTGATGAATGATACTTTACAACATGTGAGGAAAGTGAAATTTGGTTTTAAAGTAGCAAAATTTGATTTGCATAAAAGTTTCACAATGTAAAACCAGCCTTGTCTGTGTGTATGTGTTCTACAGTTCTCCTACATGTCCCGCTTTATACACAGCTGTAATTACTTGCATTTGTAACACAAGCTGACAGAGAGGAGGGAAAAAACAACGAAAGGGAGGGAGACAGATAGAGAGTGGGAGGGCTGCACGCACACGTTCAGCCGATAACTGCTCTGAAGCAGCAAGGAGTGGGAAAAAGAGAGGGAAAGAGAACAAGGGAGGAAGACGGAAATTGTGAAATTAGCGGGCACGCTGAGAAAACAATGGCTCTAAAGACTTTAAACAAATGTGTTTTCATGCCTAATGCCTAGCAACCGGTGATAAAACACGACTAAAGTACAACAAAACTACCAACTGTAACGGTTCAAAAGAAAAAAGAGGCGAATGGGCTGTGGGGAAAACTACATCAGTAGAACTTACAGGTTCTGTGTGCACAGGTGCCTTTTTCCAACATTTGCTGTCTTTTCACCAACTTTAAGGTGGACAGACCGATAGGACTACATACGATTCACTGAGCGGAGCTGAAAGGCTTTGTTAACAGATGAAATGTGAAATGTTACTGATTATCAGTTGCACAGTTTTGGCCCTAGATTTGCTCTAAAACTCTCATCATTCAAAGGTCATTTGTTTAGGAAGCCCTGCCATAAACTTCAGAGATTTTGATTTAATATAGATTTCAATAACAGTCTACATAAGTGTCCTTGGCTGCAGATGAATGTATGGACATGGTCCAATTACAGGCTGTTAAAGAAACAGTTCAGTCAGTAGTGCTAATGTTGCAAACCAAGAAAGCCAATCATCACTGATAAGTAATTTTGATATGAAATCATGTATACTAGTGATCCACTCATTGTTAACAACATTACAATGTATGGCTTACTATTCCTTTCATATATAAACATGAACATGTTTTTGTTATTCTGTTTGAGATCATGGAAGAAAAGCACACCATAATGTGGGCAGCAAGGCATTTCTTACAAAAACTTCATATTCAGAAATCAACTATTAGGCAGCCTTTGAAAACACATGTGCACAAAGGCGGCCTAAAGGGCACATTTCTTGGAAAATGCAGCGTCTGAAATTTACAGCATCAATAGAATGACTTAACTGAGGAGAATCCATTTCAATCAGTTTCCCCCCTACAGAGAGTGGAAGTCCCCTTATACAGCAGTTTCAAAACTCAACAATGCCACAGTCAGGTGGCCTGTTCTAATATGTATCACCTGACATTTCATCCTATCACTCAGCTCTTCAGCACTATACAAGCAATGACAAGCAAGCCATTTGTTTAAAGGAAAATAAAATCTTGCTGAGGGAGAAACAACTTTCATGCTCAAATTAAATGTGGAGCTGTGGTATTGTGCAAATGAAACTCTCTTGGGTGAATTCGATGGAAGCATACAAAGAAGTCATGACTTTTGTTAGTTCATAGAAACTGTCACATTGGCTTGAGCTGATGTTCCAGTTCTGCAACACACATAATCGTCTTAAACACAAAAAAGCCTTCACAATAACAGAAATGTGTCAGAACTCAGAACTAACTGTGGAGCTTTGCCAGCCGTTTCTTCTTGTGGCTTTGGTGCTGTTGTTTATGAAAACAGACCAAAATGCAGGGCATAGCTAAAGGCATGGCAGCTTGAAGCTTGAAAAGTTCTTCTCAAAAGATGACATAGTAAGCATCAAAAACTACATACGCATCACTTATCAACTGTGCACAATGCTAATTGGTCCAGGTCTGAGCCAGATTTTCTCTTGGGCTGGTTGGTTACAGTTGCTGTTGCTGTTCTGGTGGGAAGAATTTTCAACATTTTTAAAATAATTTTCAAAAACCTGCTTTCCTGGGGCTATATTGTTACCTCCTCTGTTATACATATTTTAATATAGAATGCACACCATATCTGTAGTTAGGGAATGAACATCACTTTGGATAAAAGCGTCTGCTAAATGCTGTAAATGTAAATGTAAATATCTTTCATTCAGTTGTGTGAAAGGTTTAAACATCCCTGGTTTTTGACAATAAGTACACATTTAAATGTAGAATTTTATGCAACTTTAAGTGCATGAAAAATAACACTTGAAGCAATGGGGCAAATGTGTACAGATGATAATTTGCTGAATTATACTTTGATATTTTTTAGCTGAATATGTTACTTTATGCTAATGCCAGCATGCCTAACAACAAAGAGGGAAGCAAATAACATTTTGTGAAAAGATGCAAAGAAGGTGTAGGAAGGGAAATGGGGGCAGGAGGTAACGACATCATGCTCTGGTGCATGCCCCATGTGTGGGAGAGAAACAGAAGGGCAGCCCTTCAAAGCGAGCCAGGCTGTGTATCAATGGCATTGTCTGTGAGCTTTGAGTGTGTGGCCCAGGGCGGTGTGTGTGAGCGTGTGTGTCATTCTGGCTCATTGAAAGAGCAAATGAGTCACAGCCAGTCCTAGAGATGAGTGTTCAGTCCACCCAGCCGTTCATTTACACCCCACTACAGTATGCATTAAGCCTTCTGCCTCACACTCCTTCTATCCATATTAATTTTACTCTCTCCTGCTTTCTCACACGGCTCTCCTGCTTTCTCACACATTGTGTTGAGAGATCGAGTGGTTTCAGGACAGCTTGAGCTGCAGAACTGCATCATTATGAAATGCTTTGCTTACAGTATGTCTCTTAGACCACAGAATGTTATCTGCTATTGATACAAAGAATGTGCTGCTGCAACTGTGTGCCCAACCAGGCACCTTTAAATAAACATAACATGCATTCATTTATAAGGGAAGTGAGTTTTTTATGCTTAAATATTAATTACTGTGATTATAGCTTCATTAATAAACTGCCTCACAAAACAGTTGCACATATGCAATCAGGTGCTTTGACACAGTTTTATGTTTGATGCCTATATATTATCACACTTGCCTCAAGACACACACTGCTAGTGTTTAGCTATGCAACATAATATATAGTACGTATAGATAACGGTACATCATGCAATGTCAATAATTATTTAACAGTTCAGTGTTGTTTGAGGGGTGTGTGGTGAATTAGGCATACGGTTTATAAGATGCTAATTGGTCATTAGCTATCAGTCTCATACCTCCAGTAGGAAACCACTTTAAACTAATCACCTGGATCAATGCACCTTAAATCACTGTCCTTATGAATTGCCATGTCAAAGTCATCAGCAGTTTATGGAGGTTGTGATCTCTTTCTTTGTAATGTGAATGCAAGTCTTTTTACACGTCTGCAGAGTTGCAGTGCTTGGAAGTGCAAAGACCGTGTCCCCAGCAGTCGCTTTAACACAGCAGGCCGCTCAATCCACCATGTCTGCCGCAGTAAAAGGAATTCTCACAACACCAGACGTTTATTACAGTTTTAGTGTGGGTAGGTATGGTGGGGGGCATGGGGCTTTTTCACACCTTTGCTCAAGAGAGGAGTAAAATGGAGACTCACACAAACAAAGCCCACGACCAAGAACCACCCCCCCACCAAAGAAAAAAACATGGACAGAGAATGAGAGCCTTTAATTATCTCCCACTGACCCTTGTTTCAACCTCTTGCCCCCTGCTAGAGGTTCAGCTGTGCAGGTGTGACAGCTGAGTCCAGTCATCGAAAATTCTTCCCACCAGAACAGCAACATCTGCTAATTGGTTCAACAAGCTGTGCGTACTGTATTTCATAAATACATTTTAGAAAATATAGGAGAACTAGTTTACTGGTCAGACACTGTATTCTACCTCCACTGCTATACATATTTAAATGTAGAAATTAGCACACCACACTGATCATTCAGTTGTGTGAAAAAGTTTAAACACCCCTGGTCAGGACATGATTTTCTGAAAATAAAAACATATTTTATACTGTGAACACACTGAAATGTAGTATTTTATGCAAATTGTAGTGCTTTTTTTCAACATACTGGAAAGTATAACATAAAAAGTGCCATACATCGTCCAAAGGATAAGGATTGTACATGTTATCATTTTTATTAATATATTCAGAAAATAAACAGTAGTCATGCTTTCCCCAGATGTATTTATTTTTACTCATCTCACCAGGGTGCCCACACTTTTGCATATGACTGTAACTACACATGATAAGAGGACAACTGACAACAGAAATCTGTGTTAGTAATCAGAAAGAACATATTTAAAGCATTGATATCAGAGCCTTTTCTGTGTTTTTCTTTTAAAAAAGATCACAAGTGTATGTGTATTGGAGATGCAGATTGACACAGAGGAAGCCGTCCATTAGCATTATCTAATTGCTGAAGGTGACCAAACAGAGACTCCTTTAGCACCTCGAATCCATCGTCATTCAACGAGGGCAGTGATAAAACCTGAGCCAAAGCCTGATCGGAGGTGAGAGAACAACCATTTCAAATCAAAGGCAGTTTTGTGGAAAATCTCACCTCAGCCTTCACAACAGTAGTCCTACCACTCACACCCCCTTACATCAATGAATTATCAAACTGTAAAAGACAGTTTAGCTGTTGTATATGCCACAGTTCAGTCCATCCATTAAAAAGCACTTCCAGTATCACTGACCGGTGCTTTACTGACCGCTTAATTTGTTAACTTGTCTCACAGAGTATTACAAACTTCTTATGGACCTTTCTCAAATGTGTGAAGCCCATTTAGGGCAATGAGCAACTTCCACCAAACACAAAAAAGACAATCACTACATTTAATTTGTATGCTGTTTAATTTAACACAGGTACGTCTGCCACTGGAATGTTTAAATGGCCCACTTCTAGTATAAGTAGCATCTGTGTTTTAGGTAATACACTCCTAGAATTTTTTTTTCCATGAACATCTCACATGCTTATCTCATTTGTTTTTTAAATATCCATCCGTCATAATGGGAATATGGTTCTCAAAGTCTGTGGGGGCTGTCATGTACAACCTGAATTGACTGTTTTTTTGTAAATCTTATAGTATGTGTAAGGGGCACAATGCATTCAATATTAAGATGGCCTAGAGATTTTCTTTGAGCCAAATGTCTAAAAACTTAGCATATGAATAATAGAGGACAATAGAATATATATATTAGAAAACAGTATGTATCACAGTCTTTAGTGTTTCGGAGATTAGATGAAAACAAACATTTTTTATTTTAAAGATGTGATTCAAAGAACATGAATGATTCAAAAATCCAACCTTTTCAGTCTGCACTGCACCAAATGCAACGGAACAGGACTATTGATCCTCTCCTTGTAGTGAAACTTGCAGGTGGACAGAGTTCTTTAAGGACTGACACTATCCATAATATGCACAAAATGATATCAAAGTGTATTGTGGCAAAGTGTATCACAACAAGATTTGTGTACATGATGATACCAGTGGCAAAAACATAAGGAAGCAGAGTTTGTCCAGCAGCTGTGTCTCACGTATCGTTCAAGAAGACAAGATGTGATCTAAGGAGTGGAGTAGCATTCACACAACTTTTCACAGAATAATCGGATTGTGTTTAATGTGCAGGACGTCCCACTCATTAAAGGAAGCGCTCTCTTCCTTTACTCTCACCTTCTCAAAATGAGTCATTTTTCTTTTTTAGATATGTGTAAAACTGAGATCATAGTTTATGTGAAAAGTGACTAATGCGATGTGCCTAGATCTAACACACCTATTTCCAAAGGATTTTTTTCCCCAAAAAAATTTACGGTAAACCTCCATGGGCCATTGAGCCATATCAGCCAGTTTAAACAAGCTCATAAACCATAATATCTATTGACATCCGATTATTCCCTTTGCTTGTGGTTTGTGCATGTGGATTCTTCTTACTCAAGAAATAGGAAGGACTAAGAGCAGTTCAAATGTCTGTGTTGGCTAACAACGTGCACAGTAGTTGGACTATGAGTGTGTCCCAGTTATCTTGTATCTTGCAGGTGCGCTGAAAATCAGTAACATCCACCAGATGAATGCACAGTTGATGGTATACAATTACAAACCACAGCCTATCATTAACTGTACAGTGTATCAGCCATCCTCCACCTCATCCATAAGTAATAAGGATAAAACCTTTAGTAAGAGGGTCACCAGTCTGTCTACGCTTAAAACCTGTTACAGCAGCAGTCATTAGCAAATGACTCTGTTGTGCATTTAATATCTAGCCATGTCTGGATTTACAGGTCAGTTTTTAATAAACTGTGGCCAGGAAAGCCAGTCAGCCAGAGGGAAGTAGAATGTAGTGCATTGTCTTTGCTGAATGCCAGTGATTCGCTGAAGTTACGGGAAGAAAACGTAGGTAAATAAAGGAAGAGAACACAATGCAAGTTTAGTCATAAATGAGGTTAAGGCAAAAGGCAAATTGTTTGGCTGGACATCTTACAAAGAGTCATGTGAGTGGAGCACGATCATATCTTGAGTTGAAAAGGAAAAAAGACCTGTACCTACAATAGAGAATGAGTAATGAAAATGCGAGGCCGTTGACAGTGTGAATGCACACACCTGCTTTGTGTGGGAGTTGCACAAGCAAGAATAAAAAGGCTGTATCCTTCTCTTGTATAATGCACGGAAAGGTTAAGTGTATTTGTTGGGTGATAAAGTTAGCCAAACCTACACAGCACTATTTAAAAACATGGGTCACATTAAAGAGGTGTTCTGCTTGAGAGCTTCACTGGTTAACGCATCTTGTACACATACGAGATAATATATAATATATAAAGTCTATTTGTCTTTAGTATGTAAATGATCTATACATTGAGATGTGCATAAATATATTTGTATGGAGATGTAGAGAATGGGTTTATGGCTACTCGTAGCTCACCAACATACACTCACCAACTCTAAAATGTACATTATGCATGACTGCAGTGCTGTCTGCACTGACTGGGCATCAAGACATATCCAGTAGCATTGGGGCTGAAACTGAAAAATGTCCACACTCATGTTTTTTGTGTTACCATAGAAGAGTCATTGTGGGTTTCCTAAAGAACCTTTCTGTCAATGGTTCTTTTAAGAAGCATCTCTCATATCCATAACTGTATTTCATTTTGCAAATTTAATATGAGTGTGAACGACCTTTTAAGAACCCTTAAAAAACAATAAACAACTTTCTAGAGCAGTTGTTCTGCACCCTGATTCTTGAGCCGCCCTGCTCGGCACATATTATTTGTTGGTGGCAGATAAAAAGCCATCATCATAAGAGTACTACCCACACACTGTTGGGAACATTTTAGTAAATTATGATTCATAAATATACTTTCCAGCACTGTTGAATGTGGGAGAGTGCAGTTTGACAGACAAAGTGCCCAAAAGACTACTTATTAAAGGAAGCAATAATAAACAACTGCATTGTAGTAAAGAGCAAATGGATAGAATAAGAAAAAATATGAATTTCTTCATCACATTCTGTTTCATTTTTTTGCATTTTGGGTATCATTCCAATCCCTGTGCTACTGGATATACTTCCCTGCTCAACCAGTTGCTTGATACACAGCATATGCAGCTGAGATGTGTGTAGTGTTTCTTCTGTGAACTTCTGCAAGCTACGGCTCCTCATGGATTCTCATCATCTCTGTACAAATATTTTGATGTGCATCTTCTCAGAAGCATAAATCAACCGTTAGTGTCAATATTGGGGGTCAGCATGAGGGCCTTTGCAGGGGGAGGCTGGGAAAAGAGCCTGCTCCCAAAACAAGGTGTCAAATCTAGCAGTCGAGCCGAGGAGGTGACCACTCTGCTAGGGGGGAGTCCTCGCCCCCTTAGGGGTTCACACCTCTACCATAGGTCACAGAGGAGGCATCTATACGTAAGACACCAGAAAGATGAATCAGAGTTCAATGGAAAAAATCGAACAAATGAAATCCCCACACTTTCAGGCAGAGCTCTCGTCATCTTGGCAGCATTGGATGTATGTGTGCCATGGTGAATTAGAGAAGAAACACTTATGTGATTTGCAACAATATCTATTTAATTAAACTCCCACTCAGTAAGCAGCTGGAGTGTCTGAATATCAGGTAAAACAATCAGGCAATAAAGGAGACAAATTGTTCTGCAGTCTTGGTGGCAGGTTGGCAGCTTATTCATTTCAGGCTCAATTAATTGGAGATGAAATTGTACAGTAAGTGTGGGACACAGTCTGGCAGTACAGAAGTGATGAGCGATGAAGTGAGTGTGAGATGAAGGAGCGGGGGATGAAGCGAGAAGAGCTCCACAGAGGGAGTGTGGGAACGCACACCTCTAACCGTGGTGCAGGGTAACGCGCCAGTCTGAGAACAGACACAGCTCCTTGTTGATCTAACTGATGGAGGCCATTACAGCGGCAGGGTTTATGGGGCTCTGGCTGATTACCTCGTCCAGCCCTGCTGACTGGGGCCAGCCAGGAGTCAGAAAGAGCCTCCCATCCTCAAAGAAAAGCACACAGGCATTTCTCACTGTGAGATCAAGGGTCATGCTTTAGGATTTTTTTTTCCTACAAAAACCTTCATACATACCAGTTTATTAGCTAAAACCACCCCTGCATCTATATTGATATTTGTTTCATCAAAAACACCTACCATGCGTGTGCAGTAGGGTTACAGAGGGACTGACTGTAGCTCATCTGTTGATGTTTGCTTTATTGGGCTCCCCTTCCATCAGTGAATAGGGACCACTATAGGTTCAATGCAGACCAGTAGATATTATTTATCTAGTGCATCATTCACTCTAACATGTACTGATGTTACATATTAATGACATGGTAAAGTGTGCTGCACTGTTATGAGAGTATCCTGTTTTTAAACACTGTGCACAATTATTGGCCATGTTAATAAACCTGCATACCATGATAATGTAGGAGTACAGATAGAAATTGTAGTTCATCTTTTTCTATGTGTCAGTCATCCTCTCATCCACTTTTGGACCATAGCGCCTGATTTTTGGCTTGTCAGTCAGCATCACTGTGGCACTAAGAATGTTCAACCAGCCATATAATGGTTATGTAGCAATAGTCCAATGGTGATAATTTTCCTTGAATGGATGAGGCGGAAGGTGGAAGATAAATTTTGGAGAAATTTAAGTGTAAGCCTGCAAACAGGACCTGCCAATGAAATGTAATGTTTAAATGTTTTTTTAATGTTTAAGGCCTCGTTCACACGGACGTATGAACCAGGCGCTTTTCTGGCATTCGTGATGCCAGTTGAGCGCCTATTGAACGCCGCCCGTTTTTCTGCTCATTGGAGCAAATCAAAGCGTCCACACGGGCGTTCAGCACCGGCGTTCGGCCGGCAGCGCGTTCAGACGGCGTCAAATAAACGCTGCATGCAACGAACACGATCCCAACGAACACGAGGAAAACGTCGCTATGGCCTTTACATGGCGTTCGGTTGACGTTCTGGAGGACCGAATATGTTCCATGATTCTGTACGGCAACTGCGAAAAACCATATTTTACGAAAAATGTTGGACATTGATCCAGCCCAACTATCAGGAGCATTTATTAAACAGGAATGTAAACGGTAAGTTTTGAGAAAGAATAGGAATCCATGTTTTCGATGCAGAACTATAAACCAGGATGACATACGTGTAAACACGCTGCACAGAGTAATTACTGCCCCCACAGGTTAATACACGAAACTACAGATCGGGCATCAGGCTGGCGTTAAACGGTGACGTCGATCAAGCATTGCTACCAAATGCCACAAAAACGCCTATGGCGTTCAGAGCGCGTTCATTTCGAGCGTCCGTGTGAATGAAGCCTAAAAGTTAAATGATTCGTTTCGTTACTTTTAAGTGAACAAAAGCACATAACCACTACAGTGAATACACGTAAATATTTTTCTGCAATATTTGGTGCACATATTTTTGGGCACATATATAAGTGGTATATCTGATCAAAAAAATAACAGTGATGTTTCTGTTAAACTGGGATCCTTTGCATATGTAAGAACTGATGTGTTTTAAGGTTGACATGGTTGTGTTATGTCTTTTTTGCAAGTATGGACAATCCTGTGTAGCTTTAAACCTAATACAAATACAAAAGTCCACTTCATGAGCCGACCCTTTGGCCTCAGTGACATTCTGACAATAAAACAACAGTTTAAAACCAGTCATTGTCTGTATTTATAATGACATAAAGACCTCTTGATCAGTTCATCTGCAGACACAGACAACTTGTTCTACAAATCCCCGAGCCACGGTGCTGAACAAGCATACTGCATGACACGGGAGACTGATATTAATATTAATCCAGGGATTTGTGCCGTATCATCGTAAATGGTCTCCTCGTGGTATTCGGCCACATTGAAGTCTGATGAGAGGAAGTGGATGCTCATATAGTATCAGTGTCAGGAGCACAGACAGAATGAGAAAGGGTCATAAATCAGCCTTTTCACAGCATGTCCTCAAGACTGATCTCACACGGAGCAGCAGCAGAGTGTAGCATGTGATAAATAACGGCAGGCACAAGGCCTTCGTGTGCCTGATAGATACACGGTATGGTAAACAGCCAGTGGCTTTAAACTGCATGTCTTAGTGAGGATATCACATGCTGCTGTCACGTTCCAGATAAGGGCGGAATGTATTGCCAGTCAAATGTATGGTGACCACTAGCTTTCCTAAATGCTTTAAATACAAAATAGTATGTTTCATTTAATTTAGTAAGGACTTAACATAGATTTGATCAGTAGGTTTGTTTGTATTAGGAAAAGCATTAGTAGCTGTTTAATACCTGTTAAATCCTTTGCAGTAACGTTTTTCTCACTTAAGAAGGCTCCAGACTAGAGTCTATGTGAGCAAAAAGGTAGGTATTCTTGCCTATTTTTGACGTTTAACTATTTCCTTCTCACCCCAGACGTCTGCTCCACATTCTGTAATGCAGCCGCCTCAGTGTTACTGCAGCTGCACCTCACCCATGTGTTGCATTCTTTGCACCAAAAGGAAATGCCCTGACATTCTTTGTCTGGTTCAGAGAGACCTCACCCATAATAGAGGCTTAGCCGATTGCACTGGCATGAATGAGGGAGAATAAGTGCAGCTTTTGGTCCCCTTATCACAGATGACCATGCTGTTATCTCCTCTTTCCTCCTTTCAAGGTAGGATCTGCTTCTAGGCCTAGAATCTCTTCTGTTCCATCTGATCTGCAACTCTGGTTTGGCATTGCTTAGATTCTACTCATATGTCCTTACTACACTTTCAAAAGAACCTTCACATAATGGAGAAGGCTTTCTCAGCAGTCTTTATGTCCATACATGTGTATCAGTGCATTGTGGTCCATTGATTTGAAGGTATTGCTTATGTATTCCTAAAATGATATAAAAATAAAGACCAATAAAATAAATTGTAATCGATCTGACATGTTTGTCTTAATACCTATTTCTGTGTGTGCGCCTGTGTGTAAGCATGTGCATGCGGGTGTGTGTGCGGGTGTGCATGTGTGGATGTGTGGATGGGTGGATAAAAAACTTGCTTCATTGTGGATTTACTTCATCCAGTCATACTTACGCATTTTATTCAGACAAGAATTTTGACTCATACTGAAACAATCCATTTGAGTTGTGAAATTCAAGATGATGTACGGAATGATTGCCTAAAGTAGCAAATCCAATACTTGTAAAGGCAGAGATTTATACCCCTAATCCTCACGCACTGCTACTTTAAATATGCACCAGGAGTTGTTTTGACAGAGGGGGCACAGGGCTGCAGCAGATGAAAGCAGTAGACAGTACAGCCTGCTCAGGTTAAACTGTAACGGCATTCACATTCCAGAGGCACAGACTCAGACCAGACGGCTAGCGGAGGGACACGCTGCACGTCCGCTCTGTCTGTTTGTGTGTAAATGTTATCAAACGAGAGGACGCAGAGCGAAAAAATCAGTCAGAATGCATCTGGCGAGGAATGTCAGTATCGTCTTATTCTTCAAGTTCATCAAAGGTGTTGGATTCTTTTCATTCTTAAGTGCTCTGCACACCCCAAAGAGAATGCTGCTGAAAAGCTGCCACAGTGACATTCCATCCCAAATATTCTCTCCAAAAATACCCCTCAGCTATTCTGGTTTCATACTAACGCTTTCTGGGAGGAACACACAGCATTCCAACACTATTAGACTCTAATTCCCACTGCCTGTAAGTCAAAGTGGGTGTGTGTCCATGTAGGTGTGTGCTTGTTTCTGTTTGGTTTCAAAATGTACTGGAAAATCAGTGAATACAAGGAGCATTCTGCAAAGTAAAGCCAGTAGAAACTGTGTGTGTGTGTGTGTGTGTGTGTGTGTGTGTGTGTGTGTGTGTGTGTGTGTGTGTGTTTCAAAGCACCCCCACCCAGAAAGA
>JBBPCW010000037.1:12176579-12192993 GCA_037974425.1 Phenacogrammus interruptus
AAGTTAGGGGCAGTTTTAATGCAGGCAAAATGTGTATTCGTCATATAAGACGCACCAACTTTCCCACCCCCGTTTTGAGGAAGAAAAAGTGCGTCTTATATGGCGAAAAATACGGTATACTGCAAGAAAATAAGAATCAAAGTGAATCTTGGTCTGAATTGCAATCTACTACTTGGAAGAGCTTTGGCTTAAACAGATATGGCACAAGCAGAATATGACTTGGCAGATCATCACGTGTTCATGAAATAGTTCAAACCAACATGCTAATTCCTTTGGTATAAGAAGCATTTTGAAATTTTGAATGTATCACACAGTGGAACACTGGATTCTGTATGTTTTGGGATTGGCATGATGTTAATGGGTGGCTAAGCTAATCAAGTCAATGCCACTATCAAGACAAAAAAACATGCTAATGTTGGCACTGGGTGCAGAGGCTTTTGAATGACTTTAGAAACCAAAGCAATGAAAAAAGATATAAAGAGATTGTAAAAAAAAAAAAGACACCAATGACTAATAAAGTGCCAGAGTTCTGCAGAAAAGCATCATACTCAAGCAGCAGGGCAGTTATCTAATGTATGACTCGCGCACGGCGGTCAGTAGAAAAAGGTCAGGCGAGTAATCACACTCATATTCTTCTCTCTGTGAGTGAGAAGAGGGCGGGAGAGGGGGGAGTACGAGCTTTCTGAAGATAAAGGTTAGACTGCACACAGAAAAACGCACAGACGCACACAAGCACGTGGGTGGTGCATGTGGGCGGGTGAGCAGAAAGATGTTAATCCACGTTGAGGGGAGATGTGGGAGTGTGAAAAAAGTGACGAGCGCTCGGCTTCAGAGTGCCGCACACACTGGAGACATGAAGAGAGGGGTGAAAGAGAAAGCAGGTGAAAGGCAGATGAAGATCAAGAGAGAGGGCAAGAGCAGCTAAGAAGAGCTGCAGTGGTCGCTGATTTGTATGCACATGCCTGCTATGTTGTTTTGGAGAGGTGTCTTTATTCAATTTAACTTAAAATCTAATTTTGTATACAAATTCCCCCCTTAACCAAAAGTAAACTTTAAAGACAAATATTACTTTTTTACATCTGCACCGAGGGCTGGTGTGGCATCTTACAGCTTATATCTTGCAAACTGCATGCCTAAAGCATTGCATTTTTCCTTAACATGCATGGAGTTGTGGAATAATCTCAATCACGTGCTTCAGCCATGCAACTTAACTTTGTTCATTCGTGAGTTGTAAGCTTCCACTGCTTGTAAGACTCAACTCCCATGCAAAACAGGGGAAGAGCAAAGTGCACATACCGCTGACCATTAAGGGGACCATGGTGACCACAAGAGTGAACTGCTTTAAATTCCTTGAGGTTAACATAACTGCGGGTCTCACACAGTTCGTTTACATGCCACAATTAAAAAAGCCCAACAATGGCTTCATTTCCACAGTTGACTGAGGAGAGTCAACCTGCCACACCAGCTCTTCTGCAACTTCTACAGGTCCACAGTGGAGAGCATTCTGACCAGCCACCTTTCTGCCTGGCATGGCAGATCCACTGCTGTGAAACCTAAGACCTTGCAAAGGGAGGTAAAATAGTCCCGGGCTATCCCTATAGAAGAGAAAACAAACCATGAAACCATCAGTATGTGTAAGTGTACTAACATCACACCAAATTATCAACGCATTAAACTCTTTTGAAACGATATATGCACGAAGCATTAACACATATAGACATTTGGTACATATATTGTACGTATTGCCTATGCACCAGTAGATTTCTATATCTCTAAAGTCCAAATCTGAAATTATTGTCTTACTGTATGGCCTTTGTTTAGCTAAGACATGACCCATTGAGGCATGGACTCCAAAAGGCATAAATGAAGGTGTGCTGTGGTATCTTGCACCAAGACAGATTCTAGAAGTCCTGTAAGTTGAGAGGTGGGGCTTCCATGGATCAGACTAACTTGTTCAGCACATCCCAGATGCTTGAAGTTCAATCAAATTGAGATCTGGGGAATTTGGAGGCCAAGTCAACACACTGTCATGTTGGGTAAAAACATGTTTGAAGTGTGGCAGGGTTCAATACCCTAGTGCCATTAAGGAATACCACTGGCAGGTACTTGGACTGCAACAATGTTTAGGTAGATCAAGGTAACATCCACATGAATGTGGGATCAGACCACAGAAGCTAGTCTTCATTCCCCATGTGCATCACTGAGCTCTGGGCACCCATAACACTGTGGGCAGATCACAGATAGGTGCATTTTTGGTAGGTACTAACAACTGCAATGCAAGAACTGCATTTTGGAAATGACAGTTCACTTGGGGCCAAATACATCATACCACTAGACAGGTTCCACTGTAATGAGTAAATCGTTATTCACACATTTAATGTTGTGGCTGATCAGTGTAATATCTATTTCCCACTAGTACTTTGCACGCATCGTCCACTATCTAGTGTATAATGCTCACATTGTATCTGCTATACTTGTCCTAATGTTTATGCAATAGAGATATTGCCTGAATGTATTATTGAAAAACATCTCCTGGGGGGTTTGACATTCAGGCTACTGTATTTGACATATTTGTGGTTATGGCTTCACTGAAGGGGAAATCAACAAAGTTGCAGGTGCTTGTTGCTGACCTCAAACAACGGGAGGACAATATGAGGTAACTAGACTGCAATGCTTCATATGTACAGAGAAAAACATCACCCAACCAAAACAGCTCAGGCATTTCCCTGAAAGCCCCCACCCCTCCCAGGCCTTATCCCTTTCTCTGCTGCTGCCAGGTCTGTTTCAAGCCAGAGAAGATTGAGGGGAAACACAGCAGTCGGGGAAAACAAGACTGGCCTCTTCTGCTTAACTCCAGCCCAGTCTCACCGTGGCCCTCTCACCAAAACGTGACCTAATTCCACAGTAACCGTCGGAGCAGTGGTGAAGGAGTAAAACAAGATGAGACTGCAGTGGGGACTATAAGGGGCTTCAGATTTAGAAATGTATTGGGCCATTTTTATTTCTCATATAACATTGTACCAAGAACACATCTTGTACTAGATGAGTTAACAAGTGGTTTAATTCTTAGACTTCTGGAGCTGCTGCTTTAGTATTGAAATGTAATTATGAACTGATTTACACAATCAGCAAGTGGTTCCGTTTAGATTCTATGCATTCTTTCCACTTCATTCTAGACACGTCAGTTTCTATAAAAGTGACCAAATGTGTCAAGTGGTTAAAGTGTAAAGGGTATTCTTTTTGGCATGCACACTGACATATTTAAATGAAACCTAAAGAAGTAGCTCTCCAAACTAAACCAATTTAAATGAAACCATGTTTTATTACTGCCGATAGGCTACATTCAGTGGGTTAGTTCAGTGTATATTCTTTGACAAAAATGCAGAAAGTTGAATTACGGCTTGAAAATTATTTTTTTTATCAGTCAAAATCTTTCTGTTTTTGCAGTGCAGGAAAGGCTTTGCTCCTCAGTGGTGAAGAGGACAGCTTTATTCAGTAGGTTCAGGGCCTTTTAGATCCAGCAGGGTGTGCTGTTGGAGAAGAGCTGACTCATTCGAGTCCCAGTGCAAAACTCAGTGCGTGTTTTTCAGTGACTCAGCAGAGTGAGCCTCAGGTGATGAAATATTCTAGCAATAGTCTCTCTTCCTCCAGCACGGCAGCAACTTCTGACCCCCTCACTAAACACACACTCTCAAAGAACAAATATGGCATAGATTACATCTCACAACAACTGTAAAAGCAGGTCTGAATGAAAAACAGCCATGCTGTCTTGCTTGGCCCCTGACGGAAATCCTAGTTATAGGTCATGGAACACAATGGCATCATGGCCTTAGCCTAAATGTGCATGTACCACAGCTATCTGTTGTTTGCATCAAGTCATTGTCTGTCTGAGATTTAAAAAAATAGCTTGGTGGTAAAATCACTCTCACTAGCTGACTAAGGAGACAGTTTTTCCAGACGTTGGAGAGGAAAATAACACGCATCAGTATGTTGGGAATCTAGACAGTAGCAAGACGTCTAGTCTTCCTGGCCCATTGGTTTCCTGCACAGCCTGTCTGAGACAGGACCCCGAAAGACGTCTGGCCACCTCGTGAGTCAAAGTCTATTGGTGAACTGATGTAACAGTGCAGGAATTCACCTCAGCCTCAGCCACTCTTGGCCAGACGCCCCACACTGGAAAGACTAAACACCACAAAAAAGTACTGCAGCTCTTTTAACAGTCTTATACTGCCATCTGCTGGTGAATCTCGGCATAGCTCACAATGGCATTCATTCCAAGGCATCATACGCTACATGGACAAAAGTACTGGGACCTGTTTATCAGGATTTGGGCTAGGCCCTCTTACTTCCCTGAAATGCTTGATCTTAATGCTTCGGCATACTAAAACATTTTGGACATAGTTTGGGGAAGACCTTTGTCTATTCCAGCATGACTGTGTCCCAGTCTCTCCATAGACATGGTTGGATGAGTTCAGTGTGTAAGAACTTGACTGGCCCGCACAGAGTCCTGACCTCAAACCTATCCAACACCTTTGAGATGATCTGAAATGGAGATTATGAGCCAGGCCTGACCAACATCAGTGCCTGACCTCATAAATGTTTTACAGGAACAATGGGCACAAATTCCCCTAGAAAATTTAGTGGAACGCCTCCCAAGAAGAGCGAAAGGTGTTATAGCTGCAGCTGGGGACCAACTCCATATTAAAGTCTTGATTTTTTTATTACAATCAAAAAATGTTTGATTACAATTAAGGCCCTGCTAGTGGAATTCTCAGCCATCCCAATACTTTCATCCATGTAGTGTATCCTACACTAAGGGGCAGCTGGATGGCCTAGTGGTTAGGGCACTGGCATTGCAATCAGAGGGTTGGTGTTCGAATCACAATCACTAGTGTTATTGCTGAGGTACCCCCGTTGGTGGCAGCCCACTGCTTCACTTGGTGAATGGATTAAATGCATAGTGTGTCGTACTTGTATGATTATGCATCTTCTACATTTTTCTTTTTGTTCGTGTTTTATTTTTTCATATAAAGCTCAGTCAATGAGCATGAATAATTTTAATAACTGTGAAGACTGAAATGTGAGCCCTGCAGTGGGCTTCATTTTTAAATTGCTGCCCAGGCCAAATCACTCCTTATAGGTTCATTCTGAAGTGAATATTCAGAGCTTATATAACATAACGTGTGTGTGGGTGTGAATTGTTGTGACATCACAAAACCAGAGAACTCAAAATGGACCCAATGGAACTATATAGGTTGCGGAGTGAACACCTGGGAACAATTTATTTACGTACATTTATATTTATATTGACACTTCTAGTTCAATGTCTAGTGACACTTGAAATAAGGTTCTGGAATGAGCACCTGGAAGCTATTTATTCATCGTTATTTATTTCTCTAACCATTCATTTATTTATTTACACATTTTTCAATGTATATTGAAAAAAAATACTAGGTCTCAGTTGTATGCCAACATCTCTCTTATGATAAGAAACGGGCTTTGTTCTACGCTCTCTGTGGGCTCAGCAGGATGAGACACACTGGTGAGTCATCACTGTAACAAGCTCAGCCAAGAGAGAGAAAGAAGTGATAGAGCGCAGCATGTTCCTGCGATGCTGTGGACACCTTGTGGTTCTGTCTATCTCCTGCATGTCCTGAAAACAGAGCAGGTGGGTCTGTGTTTCCCAGCAAGGTACGGGGCAGTCCTGCAGGGATGTAGGTTGCCCAAGATGTTCCGGAATTTCCATCAGTGTAAAGCCAACAGAAAAAAAAACACTATAGTACACAAACAGACCATCGGCCTGGCCGACTGGACTGTATACACTCACTCTTTAATCTGTCCATCAGATTGCTGCAATCGTCCACCGTAACCAATCAATAGGCTTGTTTTGTTCAATGTGTGGGTGGGACTTCTCAAACGCTTCTAGGCTTGCAAATGTTATTCCGGCTCATGATGTCACGGAGCATTGCACAATGCACGCAGCACTGCAGCAACAGATCAATAGCATGTGTGGGCACAGGCAGTGTGGGAGATGTCCCCGACACGCAGCCAAACATGACTGCGCAGTTGTGTTAGGGTCTTTGACTTGTTTGCTGTGCAAGTGCCTCCAGGCTTTACAGCTGCTGGAAAACACTGCATGCCTCAGTGAACACAATCTTTGCACTTTGTGCAAAGTGAACTGACTGAAGTTGTACTGGACGCAACACCAATATTGCAGTGATTTTGCTGAGCATCACTGTTGCAATATGCTTTGCAAAATATATAAGGCCTCCAATCTCCATCTATAGATTTTTCATTCATGACATTTGTGTAGTTTTATATATAAAACCAGTCATTGTTCATTTTCACATGAATATTTCAACCTATGTTTTTGTTACTGTGTTTTTATGACTCTTGTATGCACATGAACTCTCTTCTGTATGACGCTGAAACAATCTTGGAAACACACCGACCTGCCAACCCATTAAAATAGACAGGTGGAATGCATAACACTGATTATATATCTACAATTTTCCCCTGATAATGGGTGGGTTATATTAGGCAGTAATGTGAGCAACGTTTGATGGCTAGAATTGGCAGGTCTTGTAGGGTGCTGCCGATATGCAGTGATCAGTTCCTACCAAAAGTGGTCTGAGGGTATTGCTGAACGCTATGAAAAAAAGGTGTCAGAACAGAACATCCAGAAATCTTGTGGTTTTAGTGTTATGTTGTAATGTGACACAAAACAATGAATCCAAAGAGAGAAAGTAAGTTTCTGTATGAACCCTTTATTAGCAATAATGTGTTATGGAAGAAGACCAGCATGGGATATTTTGACCCCAATATTTTGCTTTTTTGGATCCCATGAATACCTTTATTGGCACTGAAACTATGAAGCCGATATGGCAAACAAATAATAGCTTATATACAATAGTGAACATCCTGCACACTGCGTGCCTAATTCAGTCGTGTCAAACAGTGTCACATTGTTAAATCTATTGCTCTGGCCAAACTGGCAAAATGTCTTGAATGTATTTATAGTTCTTCAACTTTACCACACACAGAGTGATCACAGGCTGTACATTTGCACATTTGAACATTTGAAGTCAGAAATATAGCAAATCAAAACAGACCAGTGGCAAAAGCTCAGTTTCCAGGTGGGGCTCCCTTGAGAGCAGGGAACATGGTGCTTGTTTGTTCTACTTAAACCGTGCCAGCACATGTCATTTTAGGGAGGAAAAAACCCACAGGAACTATTTGCCACCAATCAACAGGTCTGTAAGGGGTTTCCTTTATGAAGGAGGCGTCAATCCCTTTATGGGGGGAAAATCATGGACAAAATGAGATTTTCCAGGCCCACCCTTCTGTTTTGTGGATCCAAACATCAGCCAGGTCACACTTCTGCATGTGCTTATTGTGGCTGTTTTAGACTAAATTGTCATGTTTGGAGATGGTGAGGTTATGTCAGGGACATGTTGTTCCATACACAGATGGCCTACAATTTCCCAGAGGAGAGCTCTTTGCAATTTAAAATGATAATTGTTGTTACCAGTAGCTTCAAATGTGTTGTCCTGTTTAAAAATGTGCTTTCCAAAGCAAAGTTCATGTATGTATTTAAAGACAATAATTTACTTTTTTCCATGTTAAAACTTTCCGAACAAGCCCCTGAACTCCGCTGGTGTTCCTTAAGCACTAGTTTATAAAACCTACATATGTGCTCCTTGGGGGGTTCTTTTAGATGTAAAATACACACATGCAAGTTTTCCACTGTTCTTCTGCTTACCAAAGCTGCGCTCTAGTTTATTCTGTGTGAGGCTGGCTCAGGCTGGCAGAAAAAATCCCACACATGTATGGCAATGGGGCAGAAAAATAACAGTAAGAAAGGGCATTAGTTTTATTGCTGTGTTAGCAATTATACATTTCATGACATCTCAGCAGATAAAATATTATAAACAGGTGAAATACTTTAAAGACAGACATCAGTTTTGTAAAGCAGGAGGTCCCATAAAATGTTTCTTGTTAACAGTTGGCCTACTGTCCCTTTTTCCCCCAGATTGTTGTCAACATTTGGGCTGAGATCCAGCCTATTCTAGAGCACTCCCAACACGCATTGCCAGAGGATATAAGGCCACTTATCTCCTGCGCCAGAGGCAACTCCTATGACGTCCACTTGTGTCTCCAGGGATGCGGAAAACAACACATCACATGACTGCTGGTCAATGTTACTGACCTGCAGGGGTAACATATACATTTATATATGTGCTCTGTGACAGTCAGCGTTTATCATACAGCTTTATGATGCTCCCATTACAGGCTTGTAAAGCCTTGTTTTATATTCATTAGATACAAATCATTTTGTGATATTTGTGTGCAGATAATGCCTTGAGGGGAACATTCAAAGCTCATATAATTGTTAAGCAACTTGTAATTTCTTACTAGCCACATGACAAACTCCAGCTCTTTCATGGCAAGTAGGGCAAAGGATTAGCGTCCAGACTAGAACACTCTGCTCTAAGCTAGCACATTCTCGAATAACATGCATACCACATAAACAATTACAGAGCATGCATGTTTATACACATGGCTTAATGCCATGCTCACCAGTAATGAATGATTCATAAAGAGACTGCAGATCAATAGCATCTCATATATTGCAACACTAATACACTAAAAAAAACAATAACAATCAACAAAGGGTCTTGTGACTTTCTGGAAAAGATCTGATTTGCACATTTTTTTTCTCACCCTAAATGTAGTCAATCTGTAAGACATGCTTTTTTCATTTTACACGGGAGTTTAAAAAGTAATGAAAGCTGTTGTGCAAACTGCTAGCGTAACTTATCACATACTTTTAAAATATTGCACACCTAAAAATAGCATTAATAGCATTGTCCAATCCACTTATCTTAACCAGGGTCGCAGGGGGTGCTGGAGGCTTTCCCAGAACTCACTAGGGGAAAGGTGGAGAGACACTATGAACAGGTCACACAGGACAGAAACACATCTCCAGTTCCACTGACGACTACGTCTTTGGACTTCGGTGAAAACCAGAACCCCCAGCAGAAACATGGAAAATCCACACAGGAAGGTTCTCTGCCTCCCCAGCTGGGAATCAAACCTTCTCACTGTGGGGTGACAGCGGTAACTACAGCACCACCATCCCACCCTGGGCCATATACCATTAAATACCATTAAATATGCCACTTGCAAGCCAAATACCATTAATTGACAGTCCAGAAGCAGTTAAACGTAAATACTGGAATATAAACGTAAATACTGGTAAATACTGTTTGTGCCATATCAGGGTGCTATCTGGCTAGCAGTAGCCATCTAACCCAGAATTATGTCCATTTTTCACGTTTATAAATAGCAGTTTACTACACAGTGCTGAAAACCACAAGAATAAATCTTTATTAAATGAATTCATATTGCTTTTCAAGGCAAGTGATTTATACATACAATTTGCATAATGCTAATTAGCCATCATACATTTTTCCAATACTTGTTATCACTGGAAAGAGCTTGATTGCAAAAACTAAAAAAGCAAGTTTTGGACACCAATATTATTCCGTTTTTCACTATATTTGACATTAAGTGAGTATTTTGTAAATTTGTAAAAGACCTAGCAAGATAAAGAAGGCCCAGGAACAACCTGGGAAAGCATGATAGTTCTGCTCAGTCTCTGAAGTGACAGGCAAAATGCATAAAACCTGGAGAGAGACTGCAGAACACTTTTGAAAAGAACAGAAGCTGGAGAAGATCACAGCCGCAGGCAGGCTAAGGGGCACAGCAGCTGCTAGTCATCAACATTTTCATTAGCCTCTTTATGGAAGCCTGCTCTGGGTTTTAGCTGTACGGGACGAATGCAGCTACTTCACGGCTGGAAATGATCACTGTTGGGAAAACACAATAGCAAGAGCGTGCAGATGACGCAAAGAACATCTCTACTACAGTGAGGGGAGAGGGTGAGAGAACGAAGCTGAGAGGAGGAGTGCAACGGACGCAAATGGGCCCAACTGCCAGAGCCCACTCATTCTGCAGGGAAGAGAACTAATGTTTTCAAGCCTGACAAAGCTGCTATTGTGTGTTCAGTGCGATTAGTCAGACAATGATCAGGCACACGCTACAAGCAAAAGCCGTCACACACTGTGTCACTGAATGTCTTTAGTGCGTTTGTTTGCATCTGACATGCCATAACGCAGAAAGTGAAGTACTTGACAATACGTCTACTGTCCACTTTACAAGATGAACTCACTTGGCTAAATCTTGAAGTAGCATAATATTCCTGCATAATTTATTTTATGTTTTCAGGCCCATGAATATTTTGTCTTTTCTCAATTCCGCAACAACACTCAGGCATGTAAAAAAACAGCAGCAAGTCTGCTCTACCTGATAATCTCATACCAAACTGCCTTCACTACTGTGCTAAGAATAGTTCCTCACCCCAGCAGTAGCACCATGGTCATCCCTGTCTACCCACGGACTGCCTAGGATGGCTGTGCATATTATACAACAGATGGTTCACAGCCAGTATTTGTACACCCACAAAGTGCATCTATAAGGTCTATTTGATATAATAGCAAATGACTGTAGGCGGATGAAGCTAAAAAAAACTGTCAATCTAAGTAGATTTGGCTTTGTGAAATCAAAAGAAAAGGGCACGTAGCTAGGCCTGTTTCTCATATTTTTCCTCTGTGTGTATATGCGTGATTCGGTAAGCGTGCTTAACCGAAAAGGGGTTGAGCGTGCTGCGTTTTATTTACCTCTTGCAGGAATCCTCAGCACAGCTCTGTCAATGTGACGCTCTGCTTGCGTCATCTGGCCCAGCTATCCTGGATCAGAGAGCACTGTGAGAACAAATAGAAAGACACATGGCTCTTAAGATCTTGCCATCTTACGCTGGACAGCAAATTTATTGGCCGGTTTTCCAGCCAGCGTGCACAAACAAAGGAGGCTGCAGACAAGTGTCACGTTCATGGAAACTGCAGATAGCAGTGCAAAAACAGGGCAAGCAAGAATGGTACAATGTCTACCATAGCTTATTTACTCAAAGAAATTCCAACAATTTATTTGTTGCTAGGAATGAGCTAAGCTGACGATCAGCAAGCTCATTGTGAAATACACTATATGAACAAAAGTACTGGGACACCTGACCTTTGCAGCTGTTTCTGTGGGAATTTCTGCCCATTCACTCTGTAGCACGTTTATGAGGTTAGGCACTGATATTGGACGAGAAGGTGTCCCAAAGGGGTTGTACCGGGTTGAGGTCAGGGCTCTGTGCAGGCCAAAGCGTCCTGCCCAAAATTTGTCTTGTTATACTGAAGCACTAAGATTACCCTTCACTATAAGTAAGGAGCCTAGCCCAAACCCTGAAAAACAGGCAATGTCCCAATACTTTTTACCATGTAGTGTGGGTCATATATTCATTCATTCATTTATTTTCTGTAACTGCTTAATTCGTACTTGGTTCGTGGCTATCCGGAGCCTATCCTGAGCACTAGGCAGGGATTCACCCTGGGCGGGGCAGCATCCAACCGCAAGCATAGGTTATTAAAAAAAATCTTAGAGTCTACCATTATCTTAATAGCTCTGCTTATGTGGTTTCTGACACTGTATGACATGCTGTATATAAAATTAGAAAAAAGCACATTTCATAGCTAAAAACAGTAAAGGCAGCCACCCATTACTAACATGATGCATCATGAGACAAGTGTGTGAAGTGCACAATGTTAATTCACAGGCTACAAGCTTCCATTACTTAACTACAGTAGATGCAGCGCAAAACGAAAGAAGCAAACTTAAGACACCAAACATGTCTTAGGTAGTCTGGACAGACATCTTGAACCATTTATAAGTTCAAGCAGACCAAGTGATAAAGTCCAAGCACAGTGATTAAGAAATGAGCAATACAGTGGAATACAAAGCGATACAAAAAAATACATTTTGGTTAACTATTACTAGTAAGCTTTTCTTCACATCCACAGCAGTTACAAATCATTCACTTCTTGTCATCATTCACAAATGTTATCACAAAAAAACATGATAAAACATGTATTTATTCACAACTGAAATCAGGCTAATGGTCATCCGGCTATTGGCTATTAAAAGGGAAGTCATTTGGAGTGACATACTTACTCATGTCCGAGTCATTGCTTTTAACCACGAAAAAAGAAGAGAAAATATAAATGGATAATTGCCTTTCACAGTGCAAAGACCCTCAATCTTTTGTTGTCTTGTGCTTTGGGATGAGTCAGTAAGGCTCATTGCATGCAGCCGAATGAACCAGGCAGGCTTACACTCACCACTGTCTGGTGCTGCAGATTACTTATAACCAGAAAAAATGAAGGGGGGGGTTTAAGAGATCCAGTCCAGCATATGTGACTGTTCACATCAAACAAGCAGATAATTAAAATCACAATGTGGTGAATGCTTGCCGGAAGCTGTAGTTATGGTGCTTCACACCAAAAGAGGCCTTCACATGAACAGGAAGTACATAAAAAGAATGAGCCATGCCAAAGCTCATAAACAGCTCTCTCTGTTGTGAACACTTCTCATTCTCAATGAGCTACTCAAAATTCTAATACTCAGACCAACCCAATGACTCCGAAATGTAATCTCATATTAAATACACACATCAAATAATTCTATTTGTCTAAGACAGAAAATTCTGCGCAATTCTCTCCAAATAGGGAGAGGTATGTAGTACTCGAACTGACTTGCCAGGAGAGCTGTCAAGAAGGCAGCTGTCTCAGTCTGAGCCTGTTATAGACAGCACTTGTCCTGTGTGAAAGCCAAGGAGGCTTAATCCAATTACAGGTTCAGAGACCTGCTGTGTCATTCTGTCTAGCTGCCAGCACAACAGGTCTTTACCAGTCCAGAATTTCATACCTGATCCAGACCTAGGTGCAAGGTCTATCTAGGTCACTTGCTAAGTTAGGCATAAGTAGGTTATAAATAAATACATGCTTAAAGTCTTTTTTCAGGTAAAGTCAGGTAAATAGTTCTCATATGTACTTTTTAAAGGTCTGAAGATGGTTATTGCTAAGTGCAAACTATCACACAGACTGGGACCGTACCCTCATCAAGCATGCCAAAACTCTTAATGAAGCCGCACAACCATCTGTTTGCAAAGAAACAGCAGTGCATGATTCCATGATGGTGGATGCAATTCAACACCAGCTGCAAGACTCTCACTCACGTGTATCCTCATGATGCTAATAAGGATGCTAACAAGTCACTGTGCTCGGCTGAAAACATCACCATTAAGCACCATTAAGTATGTGGTTTGGCCAAACACAGTAACTTCTCAGTACTGTACTGTTTTAATCAGTGATACTAATTTATAGATGAGTTTGAAAAAGCATGGGTTGTTATTATTCCAATTTGCTAAGAGTCTTGTAAATTTCCAGGCATTTATAGAAAATTATTCCTGGCATAAAAATAGAAATTTGAGCTTTTATTGAATTTCATAGGTGGAACTGCTTAACCGGGTGTTTAGAAACAGTTAATACTGCTGTGGGAATGAATGGGTAACATTCATGCATTCTCCAAGATGCTTATCTTTGCTAGGGTCATATATACCAGCACACAGAAGGCAAGAGGAGTAGAGGCAATTTATCATCTCCACCTCCTCTGGCATGCATGTCTTAGGACTGTGGGAGAGAACCAGAGCACAAGCAGAACATTTAAATTACACCCAGAAAGGTCCCTAGCCACCCCAACCGGTAATCAAACGTAAAGCCTTCTAACCGTGAAGTGGCAGTGCTAATCACTGCACCACTATGGTGGTTGGTACCAGAAGTTGACTAACAGATCTGTCACAATACATTGCACTCTGAAGACAAACTTAGGTTTGCTGCAAACTATGTGACTCCCCAAATGGTCAGTGCACCATAATCTCTGGAAGAAAAATGAATTTAGTAAAAAATGGCAGCAACTTCTTTTCACCAAAATAGTGAAATTAAAAAATGTTGCATTATACTACACATAGCCAGTGTAGCCATACTTTTATGCCAAAGTGAAAGATGGTGTGTAGAAGTTGTCTTGTGGTGTAATAGCAGGCAATTGCTCTCAAGGCTTCACTCATGCAGAACGATGTTTTTGCCCAGCTAACAACTGGTTTCAGCAAGGGCTTGATTTACAGACTTGTTTATTAGTAACGCCCATGTACAAACACTGTGTTCAGTTAGGACCTAAATGCACATTGTGCTACAGAAGTGAAAACTCATGCCAGGGTAAAATAGGAGGGCATGTGGAGACCTGGATAAGGTCAGGTAGGAAAATTGCATTTAGGAATTGGTGATATGCAGGCTAGCATCAACTTAGCAGTTTACACTGTAGGCATAACAAGTGTAACATATACACTATATGGACAAATGTATTGGGACATTTGGGTTTTGCCCCTTACATCTTCTGAAAGGCAGTTTTAATGCTTCAGTATACCAAGCATGACTATGCCCCAGTGTACAAAGCGAGCTCCAAGACACTGAGTGAGGTCAGTGTGGAATAACTTGACTGGCCACACACAGCACCTTTGGGATGAACTGGAACAGAGATTGTGATCCAGGCCTTCTCATCCAACGCCAGAGTCTGATCTCATAAATGCTCTACCGACTGAATGGTCACAATTTCCCACCAAACACTCCAAAATCTTCTGGAAAGCCGTGCGAGAAGAGTGGAAGCTGTTACAGCTGCAAAGTGGGACCAACTCCAAATTCAAGTCTATGGATTTGAAGGCAGTGTCATTAAAGTTCATGTTGGTGTAATACTTTTGTCCACATAGTGAGTTTACGTTAGGATTACCACATTATATTCTGGAAGTGAATTTAAATTTATTTAGAGACATGCAAAAACTAAACATATCCTTCATTTTGCAGTGCTATGAAAAGATGTACATGTCACAGTAATAAGCAGGAACAGGCGCAGTGAGATTTAAAGAAGATGCCAGATGGTGCAGGAAGTTCCAGCTTGCACTGTCCAGGCCACTGTTCTTTTCTGCAGTTACATGAAGCAATAGTGCCACGCAGTGGACAAAAAGAGACCATTCCCTGATTACTGACTAGTTGTAGCAAAAACGAAAAGAAATATAAAATATATTACATTAGGGCTCATGTGAATATTCTGTGCATTTTTTATTCAAAATTATTCAAATTATTATTATTATTATATCATTTTTTTTATTAATTGAAATTGCATAATATTCCATTTGATGGCAGAATGAAAATCGTTCAGGCCGCTTCAAACTGTTCAAGACTTACTTATTTGTCTTAATAAATACTGTTTTTTTATCTAAACTTATGGCTGAAAAATCTGCACGTGAAAATGTAAACTGTTTTTTTTTTTTTTTTAGGTTTTAGGGGTTTAGGGGTACACATGTACAGGTAGATCCTCTAACTGTAAGGAATATCACCCAATAAAATGTAAATGCTCGTATACAAGAGTAAACATTTCTCTTTAATCTCTTTTCTTCTGCACAATGGTTTATATGAAACTACACTATTGTCCACGAGATGGCAACAAAAACTATAAAACAATTTGTTCTATGAATTCCATTTGTAATTTCAAAATGCTGCTATCAGTGAACATTTCTGTTGGTCCAGGAGATGTTAAATGGCCCACAAGAATGTTTTGAAGACTCATTATAGTGCTAATAGTATATAGTATAATGTATTGTAGTACTTATATTAAAGCCAGTACAGTGTATTGTAGTACTCATAGTATACAGTAGTGTATTAAAGTACTCATAGTATATATTGCAGTGTATTATAGTAGTGCATTGTTCACTGTTGTTGTGTCTCAGTCAGGGTAAGAAGGTTGATCATTCAAAGGCTATAGTGTTCTAAATCTGTACTCCAGTAAATGCATGATACTCCAGTGAAAGCACAAATTGAAGTACTTTTACAAAAATCAGAGGCTCAGAAGTATCAGATCAATTAATGCTAATATAATTTTAGAAATACAGCATACCATCATTGTACCTTCAGCTTTAACAAAGAAAATGAAATTTGTCACACTACATTCCTTTCTTTTTGTTATGCATTTAATTTTACTCTAAAATAAAATGCTAAAGCTCCAAGTCTCAGAGCAGCACTGGTGCTGTCCCCGCCAATAAAATTATTAGTTAATAATAAAGATTAAAATGCAAGTGAGATTCCTTTTGTCATAAAGTACTTGTGGAAAGTATACCTGAAAGCTTGGGAAATTACTAGTTCATCAAAAGTCCTTACACATGAGAGTATATACTTAAATACATTCAGCTGAGTGAACTAGTTACAACCCACTTCTGATTGCTGCTTATGAATAATGGGGTGAAATTGGGTAAGTAGTGATATAAAGGGTCCAATTAAGACACCAGACATCACACACACACACACACACACACACACACACACACACAAACACACACACACACACACACACACACACACACACACAC
>JBBPCW010000037.1:12193093-12205977 GCA_037974425.1 Phenacogrammus interruptus
ACACACACACACACACACACACACACACACACACACACACACACACACACACACACACACACACACACACAATGTACCTCAGTGTAATTGCCTTGCTAGCCTCCACTTTAACATACAGTATTTGTATCGGCCATTCAGATCAAAACCAACAGGAAGACAGTTTTGTGGAGTTGTGGAGATCTGGCTCTGCATATGGTCCATGTTGCATTTAAACTAGGCTTATATTTTGTGGAGAAATTCAAAAATTATTATAACAATATTTAATCTCAAGCATTTCCTTTTTATATTGAAGTCGTGCAGGTTCTGACCAACAACCAAAATCCAAAGATTCCAGAAAAGGATGGTCAACATTACACCCGGAGAAGCTTGTAATGGGAGGCACTCATGTATTTAGGAACACATAAAAATGCCAGCCAATTTTTTTTAATGTTTTCACTTTGCATATCACGAAACATAATGACATCAAAAGAGTCATGCAAATGTTCACATCTGATCCTAAGATATCTCTTATTGCCTTTCTAAACGGATGCAAAGTCGAGTTAATAGTTGCTCATACCTGTGGGACAAGGCTTTAAAGAGGAATTCCAACAATTTTTTCAAACGTCCAGCTCACTTTACATCTAGGTGTAAACAAAGTGACCGAGAGTTTCGATGTGAAATGGTTTGTTGCAGAGAAATGTACCAACTCTGACTTCTTCACAGTGGTGGTAATTAGTGGTGACTCAATACCACTTTTTAATGTTTGATACAACACTGTAACCTTGCATATCTACTGATACCGATACCAAGTCTTTCCCCCTCTCTTAAACAACTAAGCTGTTCTTAGATGCACTTCATTAAACTTAACGTAGGACATCAGGAGCCACTGGAGACACAGCCTTGCTGCTCATCTGTGTTACTTGTGTCCCTTATGAAAAGTGATAAATCTTTCTACTACAAATGGCTTTTTAAATGTTTTAAACTAAAACCTTAGCAAAAAATATTGTAAAACAGTCTCAAGAGGTGGGTTCTTAACCATATAGTCTAATAACTTTCAGAGATACTGAACAGCTCCTATCATCACCGCAGTAAACAACTCTGACTCTGCAAGTTTTGCTATAATAGAGCATTTCACATCAGACCCCTCAGAATGACTGTTTACATGTTAACGATTTAATCATGAAGAAATTTGGAAAAACAGTGGTGGAATTCATCTTTAACGGATATATAAATAATATGTACATCACTGTTCTTGCCATCAACATTTCCAAACCACAGAACAAGGCAAATAGTCAAATGGTTGTTTTACACCATATGTTTGTGCTTCTTTATTTTTTTCCTCTGGTCCTTCACATAGTATTATTAGATAAACACTGTACCTGCTTTAAAATTGTAAACGCAGAGTGTTCGACAAAAACGCTTTTTTTCTTCATAAAGGTTCATTTTCAATGTTCTGAATGTGCTCAAGATTCTAAAAGTGCTTTTATATAATGTATTGCTAAAGCAATGGAATTAAATAGTTGGAGGAAATATACACACTGGATAAAGAAAAAAACATGAACTGTACAAGGGTCTTCAATACAAATGATAAGTTAATACACAGTTAGGATTTCACGCACAAGTTAAATGTTATCTGTTAAAATGGTTAATGCATATTTTCAGTTTTTTTTGTGTGTGTGTGTGTGTGTGTCGCCAACATCAGAGGGAGGGAAAAAAATGCTTTGGAAAAATGATGGTCATTTAGAACTGCTTTGCTGTGCTTTGTTTAGGTAAAGCTCTGGACTCGATGGCAAAATCTAAATCACAATGAGTAGGAAGGTAGTTCTACATCATCAAATATGCATCATTCACTTATTCACTTAGTATATTGTTGAACCAGTTCTCCAGCCAGCAAAGAAAAGTCTGTGGTCCCGAATCCTTTCGTCCTGAACGTGTACTGTTCGTCATGTCTGATTTGGAAGAGCAGGATAATGCTGTCACCTCTTGGTCTTGTCCCGCTGAGAATATGATAAAGTGCATAACCAGTTCTAGACGTTTTCTTTTAACAGGGTCATGAATGAAAACCTTTACAATAAATGACCACAGTGAGGACACGATTTGTTTTTCTTTCGTTATGGATTGGAAACAAACATTTGCTGAGGAAAGCTGTGTATGAGTGGGTGGCATGAGAAGGGAGAACGACAGGGTAATACTCAAGATGTCAATGTCAACTCAGTAAAATGCTAGAAAGCGGTGGCTTGGAGTCTCACCTCCAGACTTCCCCAATAGATTCCGGTGGTCATTACAGGAGCCAAATAAAAGATATAGAGAAAAGAGTCTGGTTGGTTGACTGTGCACCGAAGAATACCTGATTCAGATCCAAAGGAGAAGGGTAATAGATGTGATGAGGGACTTTTTGTACACTTTCAGTCACATCATTGCTGAAGCCGTTCTCCAACGCCAGGGGTGTCCAACTCGGCTCCTGGACGGGATACTGCACTGCAGAGCATTCTGCACCTGGCTCAACCCATCAGCTCATTACAAAGGCCTTTGTGGATTCAGAGTGGTTGCTGGAATTCACACCAATCGCAAGTCAGCGATATACAAGCACTGCATAAGTATAGTGCGAGCGTTCATCCGTGTCAGTTTCGTTCTTCAGTCAGGAATAGCAACTTGTCTGCCTGCAGCAAGGATGAAGTACAATCCTTGTTTCAGTAGATTCTAAAGTAGATTATTTTAAAAATACTACCTGAATAAGAGTACAATTATTCTACCTATATTTCTGCTTGTAAAGGAAACTGCACATGGGATGTCCAGGTGAAAATACAACTTGTATAATATTGTCTTGATGAAGGAATTCTATTATTAACTCAAAAGAACATGACGTTTTATAACTTTGACCTTCACAAACAAGTATTTAACAATTTTATTCAATTGCAATGTAGACAGAATATTTGTATATTTCACTCAAGTTGCATTTTCCAAGAATAAAAAGTGTGTTGTTATAGTAGGTTACAGTGCTGTCCTCCATGCAGCAGTCTAGGATTTGATCTGCTGTCTGAGTGAATGCCTAGTTTCTATCATAACAAGATGAAAGTGTTTCTGCAATACTCAAAATAAAGGTGGCAAAAATGGTTCTTTGGAGCAGTGGCTAGAGCAACCACTTTGTGTTCCCTTTGGGACTTCGCAATACACTCTGAAGAACCCTTTTCATAAGAGTGCAAAGAACCTTTTTAGAGTTTAATGAACTTAGGTTCTATAGCAATTAAAGGTTTAACCCAGAACCATACATTCAAGCCAAGAACCACTTAGGACCCTTTATTTTTAAGAGCATGCTCCTCTAGACAGATAACTAAAATGGTATCAGAATCTCTTTTGGTGTGAACTGGCCTTCAGAAGAGGGAAAATCTCTGCAGTGCTGTGACACTCCAGGAGCTGAGAATGACACCCCTTTCCAGTGATCGTTCTTCACCATTGCTTAAACTCTGACCTCTACATCACGCTGCACTTGGCCTTCAGCTTATCGGCCCTCCGTTGCTTGCTGGAGCGCATGTTGAGGCTCATATCACGCTTCTTGTCTAGGTTGAGCAGCTCCTGGAACAGCTCAGTGACGTTGTGGTTGGTTTTGGCCGAAGTTTCCATGAAGGCACACTTCCAGTTGTTGGCCTGGGCCTCGCCTTCCTTAGTCTCCACCTCCCTCTGGGTCTCATCACTCTTGTTGCCAACCAGCATGATGGGGATGCCCTCCACGTTGCCCTTGATCGCCAGCACCTGCTGATAAATGGGCTTGAGCTCCTCCAGAGACTGCCGGCTGGTGATGGAATACACCAGAATGAAAGCGTGGCCCTTGGAGATGGACAGGCGCTGCATGGCCGGGAACTGGTGGCTGCCCGTGGTGTCGGTTATCTCCAGCGTACACACACTCTTGTCACAGCTGATCACCTGCCGGTAGGTGTCTTCCACAGTGGGGATGTAGGTGTCCCTGAAGGTGCCCTTCACGAAGCGCAGGACCAGGGAGCTCTTGCCCACGCCCCCAGCCCCAAACACCACCACACGGTAGTCATTGCTCTGCTCCGGCATGCTGGTACGGTTCTCTCAGGGGTGCGTCAGTGCTAACACTCAATGATTCCCTGAGATCTGAAAAATAAAAGGGAAACATGTGGTTGGTAAGGATCATACTAACATTAGAACATATCATTCTCTATTACATATTTTTTTTCGACGTTCCAGTTCTAAAATAAGGAGACAAGAAATGTTCTGCCAGTGACAAGAAGTGTTCTAAAGACCCTTTCAACAGAACTGCTGAGAGCATGAAGAAAAGTTTCTATCCCAGTTTTCAGGTTTTTTCTAAAATAGCTTTGCCACTCCCCCAGGACTGTGCCCATTCAAGAGAGAGACGCAGGAGCAGAATGGATTTCTCATATTCTTTCTTTTTATTTGCAACTCAAACGAAAGGCACAAGGGCACAAAACACTGGGCAAGGGCCCAAAACACTGAAAGAACACAACGTGTTGGTGAACTTACAATCTAACAAACACAAACCTCACTATTTAAACAGAAACTAAACTTAAAACACAAGTAAATCATTGGTCTGTTGAGACCCATCATTGATTCCATCTGCCAGGGATGCGACTGCACCCCCAGTCAAAATAAAAGCCTTTATGCAACACTTACACAGCAGCGGCCTCTAGTGGCTGCTGACTGCGGTGGTCATAAACAAGTCCATCATAAAAACATATAGAAAGCTTTATTTTCATGAAAATGGATCATTTACATGCACATGTAAATGCCAACATCGAACAAATTCAAAGCAATTTTGACATGGCCTAAAAAGAGAGAATAATTAAGAAACACAAATAAGAGAAAATATGTTTAAATAACGGAGTAAACCTTAATTGTATAAAAAACGTATCCCAAAAAGTATAACAATTTACAGACTCATCATCAGCATCACACTATAACTACATTCAATGATTCCCTCAGATATGGAATATAAGATGGGAACGAATATTTTGGATGAATACATCTGGTATGGATTTGGGTTATGGATACATAGTACTACGGCTGAATAACATATTTTGTATAAATTAAGATACCAGTCCCTGTCACCAAGGGTGGTTGGGTTCCTGGGAAGGTCCCAAATGAACAGGAGGCCTGTGGAGTTTTTGCAAAACATTTAATTTGTAAATGATTGAACCTATTATACAGAAAAATGGCCTCAAGCGATATAAATATTGTATTTGAAAAAAAGATTTTAGTGATTTCTTCCTTAAAATCTCTCTGGGAGGAATAGGAAATAGGCAAACTTCCCTTAATACTGGCTCAAACATGAAACAGAAATCATATATTTATTAATATATTTTCAAGTGAAACATGGCACCAGAGAGGATCTGAAAATGAGAGAGACCCTCTCTGTTTTCGCTTGGTGGTGGGTGGGGGTGGTCAGCTAGGTAGCTGATGATATTATTGGTAAATATTGTTTTCCCTGACTGCTGGTGCACTATGAAATAATCAAAAATCAGCAATTTAGAGTTTAAATACATATTTTGATGGAAGACTATAATAAAACCAAGAAATTGGTCTTTTAAATATGACATATGACTAATTTTGCTTAAAATGACTAGGGACTTGAACTAACAAGCTATGGTTTATTCCAAGCCTATCTCTGAAAAAAAACCCATTCTTAACAGGCAAGAACGAAGTACAGTAATCTCCCGCTCTGAGAGCACACGTGTATAATGAAAAAACACATTGTTGTGTTTTGGGAAAAATATGCCTATTTTTATAGTGTAAACACTAAATCTGCCCCCAAATATGCTCCCAGAACACTTTAATGTCAGTGTCATTTAATGTCATTTTAATGTCGATTAAACTCAGTCTAATGCATTACCCTTAAAGCAAATGTAAAGGTATGTAACGGCCTCTTTCCACAATGTTGTGGGGAGTTCAGTTCTCTGTATAAGAATGAATCCGCGACTGCTGATCCACGTAAAAATGAGGGGTTACTGTATTGCATTACAAATCTTGATCGGCTTGCATATCTGGTGCTTCTAGGCAAGGGCTCTGATTATGGTTCTTTGTATATGTCTGGCAGATGTACAGCTTCTTCTGCCCAGTTAAAACTGTGTGTGCAATTAAGCAGCAAGATTGCCAGTCACTGTTTTAATGCCAAAACAATAGCGCTGTCGAGGACTGCTGACATTGCGACAATACAACCATCAAATCACTCAAGCCTACACTGCGGCACTGCATACATTTCCTTAGTGATTGTACGGCCTATGTTTGTATTCAAATGTGTGAATAGGTAGTGCATTCTCTGCTGCCATCAGCACCAAGGTCAGAATCTATTAATGACTCACTCATCTTGCTTTAGAGTGGCCATAGCCATTGGTCTATTGTGAATAGCAAGATCACACTGCCTATTTCCGGAGCCTTGGATTCTGCCTGATTTTCCTCATGATCTTATCTGGAGTCCTTCAGACAAGGGTCACACAAGCCAGTGATGCAAAGTACATTGCTCATTCACTTCAGTGGACAAGTATAGAATTGTGAGGCTGAAGTGGGGGACAAAATTAAAGACAGCAGAAACCTGTTTATGCAATCATGAGACCTAGAAGACTGTAACCAAGCAAAGATCCAAGACACTGGACATCTCATCTCATGGCTACGATTCATAACTTGATAGTGTTTATGCAAACACTTTCCTAAATCATGCCCAAAAGACTACATGTGAATCTATGTGCTAATATCTGCATTTATTAGCAAATATGCATTTCTACATTGTAGAACACTATTATGCCTGGTAACAGTAAGGATGACCAATCCTGTGGTCAAGCTGCAGTCACAAAAAGTAAGTGCTATAACACATGCACCACTGGGTGGCGTCAAAAAAGGGTGGATCCACAGGTCAGAATTGAAAAACGAATTGTATTAAAATTCCAAAAGCAAATAAAAACAAAAGGAAAAAGAACCCAAACCTGTAACCCAGGTGAGATACACAACAAGAACCCTCACCCACACAGATAGAGAGTTAGACCATCCACTGGTGGTTGTTGGAGCAAGGATCATCTCTGGATGTCAGAAAATCTAAACTAAATCTAAATATATATGTACTTATGGTAACTATACACACACACACACACACACACACATATCGTCGCTGTCGGGCGGAAACCTCGTATGTCCAAAACGGCTATTTTTCAGGAAACTGAAAAAAATATTTATATTCTAAATAAATGAATACTGTGTCATCAAACATCCCAAGCTCTTTTTAGCACTTTTCATTGGTTAATAGTTTCTAAATTTTACAGACCCACATGGAGACTGACCAATACTATTGAATTTTTGAGAAAAAAAAAAACAAAGACCAAAAGTGGAGTTACGAGGTTTCCGCCCGACAGCGACTATATATATATGTATATTGATGCCAGTGACGGTATAATATATATGAACTTCTATTATGTAATCAGTTATTTCTATTCTTTATGAAATGGTACTATATGGTATTTTAAAACAAAGCATTAGGCTAATCTTATTTCATTTCACAGTTAGGACAGTAGATGCTCCAGTGTGGTCTGCTCAGCTAAAACACTGTTAGCACTGGAGAGATAAGCCCTGTCTTTGGGGATTAATGTTTCAAATCCCAGTTGTCCCATGTGATGCCTGTGGTCAGGGATCCTTGAGAGCACTGACTGCATTTAGTGCACACAGGGAGAAGGATTGCATAGTCTCTCGCTTCCCCATCACTAAGCAACATACCAACATAGAGCAGAGTGTTTAGTGTTCGCCGCTGCTGCACAAACAGCGGTTCTGTATATAACTGTTGTGGGAGACTTGAATTGAATGCATGAAAGCTTATGGCTCCGTTCTGCACTGGGTTAGCAGACAGATTTAAATCAGCTAATCAGGACATTAAATCAATAAGGACATTCACAACTAAAGAAACTGAATGGGATGGGCTAGATTGATTGCAGTAGCACTACACTTTTCTAATATAACAATAAAACGAGTTCTTTACACTTAAGGTATGTCCCAGTTTACATTGGACTGGGTTTTTGGGTTTTCTTCTCTTATGAAAAACTATTTGCCTAAACAAACTGTTCTTACCTGGCTCACATGATTTACATCATAAACTTACATAAACTTACAGAAATACAGATTATTAAAAATGAAAAAAATACACTGGACATGATCATGTAAAATAATACATTCTTTACAGCCAAATTGGCCAATGGATGATTTTTCAGCTGATTGGCATTAGGTAGATTATGTGAATTACATAAGACAAACAATTTCCATGACTTTCTTTTGCCAAATTTGGATATCATTATTTGTCATTTAATTGGCCAAACTTTCATTTTAAATTCTAAAATGAAAAATCAGTAACTTTAATTACATAAAGTGCTAAATCGAATGTATGGCATAATTGTATCATGACATTTTGTATAGGTGTTGAAGCAACATTCAGAAGCAGCCTGCATGCACACATCAAATCAAAATATCACAAATCAAATCAAAATTCATCAAAACTAACTGACCAATCACTAACTGTATGGATCCTGGCCATTTCTAATCATGCAGCACTGAGCTCAGCTCTAGTACAAACACGGAGATTAGATTATTTATACTTTAAAAGGGATCCTTTATACTCAAGACATCTCATTACAGCTGACCAATATGACTTCATTTTTTGTTTATCATAATAAATGGCATCTCAATATGTTTTTCTGGAGATTTCATGGATGGTGTCAGTACTACAGGAGTCCTGAACAAAAGAGAGCATTCCTAGTCTTGCTTGACTGGATCGGATGTAGTATGTGAAGCACTGAATAAAAAAAACAATTTATAAACATATTGTGTATTGAGATAGATTCAAGTGTAGTGATTATATATTTGTTGTCATATTGCCTACAAAAATTACAAGCTTCATTAGGGAATCAAAAATATTTTTCTTGCTTCAAATAAAACTCTTTCATTTTTAAAGGTGCCAACATTTAAATGTTTGTGAAATAGAATGTCATCATTGCACAGCACGTACGTTAATATTGTTGTGTGGCACAACTGCAGATCATTAAACCACTGGGGAAAATGGCCCTAAGAGAAGGCTACAAATTCCCAATGGGGAAGGAAGACTATGCATGAGTGGTGCCATACCACACATAGCCTACAATGCATGGTATTGGTTCTCTTCGCTGCTGAAAGTGCATGTAAAGAAGTCTGATGTGAGAGAGACTGGAAGAGAGAGGAGGCAATACAGAAGCTCCAGAGCAGAAAGATGGCGACTGAGGCTGTCACATGTATGTCCATATCATCCATGAGCAACTCACAACCAGTCGACACAAACCCTGGAGAGTAGATACAGTGCTTAATTTCTATTAAAAGTTGTAATGAAAGATTCACTGATGCTCGTTCACCGATTGACAGTTAATGACACAGCAACACGCGACCGTTACGCCAGAGCATCCGCTCAGATCCTCTGTCTTTGTCTGCATCCCTGGGACGTCTCTGTTGTGCTTCTTTTTTGGAACTCTGGGAGTTCTCCAGTTACTGTGGAAACCAACCCTAAGGGCAGGCATTGATATAGGTAGGAATGGAGAGAGAGGGGTGGGAAGAGAGAGAAAAATAGGGAGTGGGGATAGAGAATGAGAGTGGACAGAGAAATAGAGAGAGAGAGAGAGAGAAAGGGATGAAGAGAGAAAAAGAGAGGGAGAGAGAGAGAGAGAGAGAAAGGGATGAAGAGAGAAAGAGCGAGGGAGAGAGAGAGAGAAAGGGATGAAGAGAGAGAGAGAGAAAAGAAAGAAAAGAAGAGGTGAGAGAGGAAAGGGATGGGGAGAGTGAGAGAGAGAAGGATGGAGAGACAGAGGTAGAGAGAGAAAGAGAGGGAGGGATGGGAGAGTGAGAGAGAGAGAGAGAAAGAGGGATGGAGGGAGAAGATGTGAGCGGGCATATTGAAGAAGCTTAAAAGAGTGTTAGAGCGAAAAAGCGGACTTCTCACACTGGATAACAGGGAACAAACATGTCATCAATGCCTGCCATTTCAGTTACCCTGGTAACCATCCAACAAACCGTGGGTTTTATTTACGTCATTGGAGTCCTATTCATACCCCGAGAAAAGTATATTTATATCACAAAGTATGAAAGCTGGTCTATCTATGCCTTTTAATGAGAATTTCTGTCAATGTGTGTTTGTACGTGTGTTCAGCATTTTGAATCCTTTTCCTCCAGTGACGAAGAACCAACGTGTAATCATTTCACAAGCAACAGAAATGACATTATGTGTCATCAATCACTCCTCTAATCACCATTAAAGGGCCCGTCTCCTACTTTCTTTTATAGCCCTTTTCTCTGGCATTTGTGTGGTCTTAATCATAATTCATATTTACATCACCATTTCTAAATGTATATGTTTTTATTACTGTGCCTTTCAGATAAGCTGTGTTCTGATTGGATTATGACTGATTCAAAAAGAAGTCCAGGCTGAAATACTCCTTATAACCTCAGTATGAATGGGCAGGGCTTAACTTCTGTAGGCTAATTAGGCAGGCATATGTAAATATATGTTTACATGTATTAAGACAAAATAGGCATACATGTTTGGTTTCCTGTGAAATGGGCTCTTTAAATGAATGCTGAACAATTTCCTGGCAGTCAGATTAGGTGGTACATACCTAAAGGTGAAGGCATGGATATAGACTGCCACGTTCAAAAGACTTAATTCAAAATTTTGTGCACCGATGTCCAGTTACACAGGACATGTGCAGTTTCCTTACAGATGAATTGATCATATTTTGTTTTGACAGCTTTAGATTCTGACTAATATCTGACTCAGCTGCATTAATGTGCACATGGCATTACAACTGGACCTTCAAGATGGTCTTGCTGTGCTTCCAAAAAAGCTTCAGAATCCCACTGAACTGCTTTACAGTCTTTCCAGGCCTTTTACCCTCATTTTAGGCCCAATTATCAAGGCAAGTAATAAGTGATAAAATTCCAGTGGTTAACTAAGATCGTCAAGTGTGTACTATTTTAATTTTAATAACTATTTCCCACTTAAATGTCACCATTTTTTTCAGATACATATTCCATATACAACTGTGGAAAACAAGATATCAGAAACTTTCAAAGCCTTACGGTCTATACAATTTGACTCATGGCAGACTTTGAGTTCTTGAACTCAGGATCAGAAGCTCCTGGGGGACACTATGACCCCCAGCCTTTCTTCTGTATATCCCTGACTGTGGCTCAGCGCTTGGGCCGTGCTCCTCCTGAGCCATTTCTCCAACACATGGCCAGCCCTGGCCGTGATTATAACACAAGCTTGTTAACATGCAACGGGTCTGTCAGCACAGGATGATTCACTGCTTCCTATGCCGTGTTATTTTACCACAGCAGTACCCTGCAAAGACCATTCAGTCCAAAAAGAGCACAATATCATCACCATCATCACATTCGGCATTCAAAGTCATGTTCGAAAATGGTGCATGCTAAGCTGTAGCCTGGCTTAAAGATCTCCCATCCTCCGTGCAGCATCAGTGGTGGTGTCCTGTTGTTTTGCTGGGGGGAGGACGGTCTTGATTTTTTTAAGAAAAGGAAGGGAAGGGGGCAGCAAAAAGAAGGCCATCGTCGCCAAAAGAGCAAAATGGTCCATTGCAATGCATGACAAAAATAACATCGCTGTCTAACGGCATTGTCTCTGGCATGCCTGTGCCTTTCCATTTTTTTATGATCCACCCTGCCGTGACATGCCTATCCTGAACATCACGGCCCATCACATTCAAGGACGCCCGTGAAAGACACCGGACACCGACTGCGACACACGACAGCGGGTCTAATTGGGATAAAAAGGGGCAGATATAACACAGGCACTGAGACACAATGACGAGCAGTGGACGCGTCCTTACCTGAGACTGTGCTGCAATGTCCCGAAGACGTCAGTGATAAATCATAGGAAGCGAGAGGAAGGCGAAGGCTGGAGGAATAGCTTATGTTCTAGGCCATGCCAGTCCCGGAGCATTTTGTCTGTTCATTTGCATGGCTTAAATGGGAGGATGCCACTGCCTGAACGTGCTGTTATTGCTGTCCCTTGCAACGTGTTCTGACGCACAAGCACACGCGAGCTGCTCTCAGCCCACCCGTATTCAGATAGTTACCGCCTTTCTGCGCTAGGATTGGCTAAAAATATATAGATATTATACATTATATATTCGTTTAAACAACATAATAAACAATGTTGTTCTCTTCTACTAACTGCCGTCGGTGCAACATGATACTTATGGTGCGATACTAGTCAATCTGGGAGATATACATCTCATTCACATCATGCTGTTACATTGTAGTGTTATCTATTTGTTGTTTCTGTCATAGCTTGGCGTTATGTTGCACCATGGGCCAACGTGTATTAACCTTTGATTTTCTTTTTACATCGTTTGATAATGTGTGCAACGTAGTTTGTAGTAACTTGTAAAAAAAACCGGTGTTGATTTGTGTTTAGCTTCGCAGGTATAAAGAACATATGTGGACTATTGAAGCTCTGGTGTTTGTCGCGCTGGATATGAACGTCTGCCAAATGCCATTCATGTAAATGTAGATTAGCATTTCAGAGAAACATTGTTTATGTCAGCATTATTTCAGGGCAGCTGGTGGCCTGGTGGTTAGGGAGCTGCCCCCCGACCGGAAGGTCATTGGTTTGAATCCCAAGACAGCCAGTGGCAACATTCAGGTTTGACCGATACTGTCCCACACACTATACTGCCCCACCCTGGGCACTGTGTTCCTGGCTGTCCAGGTTCGATTCCCAAGGCCGCTAGGCACCTCTGAGGCACCCTGAGCAAGGTACCGTCCCCACACACCGCTCCCCGGGCGCCGTGTTCATGGCTGCCCCCTGCTTCACTTGGTGAATGGATTAAATGCAGAGGTTGAATTTCGTG
>JBBPCW010000037.1:12234102-12257002 GCA_037974425.1 Phenacogrammus interruptus
GCCATTTAACAGCGTGTGTTTATCTCCCATCGCTAGCTTGCCTGAGCAGCTTCTTCTCCTGAATGCTGGTTGCAGACATAGCGCAATACTGCCCCCACTGATTTTGTGGTACTGCAATGCAGAGGGGCGTTTCATTTTAAAAGTAATCACGCGTTCAATTTATTTTAAAGCGTTATAGAAAATAAAATTAAGGCAAATAGTTAACGCGTTATTTTTAACAGCCCTAATTTTAATCTATTTTATTTTGTATTATATTCCTTGTGGATGATAATATAAACTTGACTTGTTTTGCTGAAACTACTTACTATTAAAAAATTCAGACCTAATCATAATGTTTTTCATTGGAATTTAAAAACGACTAAAAGTATTGCATTTCAAATGTACATTATTTCCATGTACATAAAGTATAATCCCTCAGTGTTGTTTTTCAGTTTACTTATTATTTTTGCCAGTATTTATATTGATTTGTTTAATGTGGAAATTATGTACTCAGCTGAATCAAGAAGGCACTTTTGAAATAATGTTTGGATATTTTGAGTGTATCTCAATGTGAAAACATTTTCCCTAAAAATAAGGACAAAAAGCTAATGATGATAAATGGTAGAAGTTCGTGATTTATAGCTCAGGGAAAAGTGCAGTGTTCAGGATGTGGCATTGAATATGCTGGCTTCTGCATTTTAGGTGGAGATGGTATTTTGGCTGCTGTCCATGCTGGCCTCTAGAGATCGGGAGGAGATGTCCCGGACCTTGTTAGCCATGTCCAGCTCGCAGGAAAGCTGCATTGCCATGCGCAAGTCTGGCTGCGTCCCCTTGCTGGTGCAGATACTGCATGACGGAGGTTCTGGGGAAACTTCTGGAGCCACAGGCTGCAGTCGTGAGGCTCGGTCACGAGCTAGTGCAGCTCTGCATAACATTGTGTACTCGCAGCCTGATGAGGGCCAGGCACGGCGCGAGATGAGAGTACTGCATGTGCTGGAACAGATCCGCTCACATAATGAGAATGGCTGGGACTGGATTGAGAACCATCTCAGAGCCCCATCACCTGGTGGTGTTAAGACTGGTAAATCTAGATAATGAAAATATTTATTGGATTGTTTTTATACAATTTCTTAAATTATTAATGTAAATGTAAAGTGTCTTATGAATCTTATTCAGCACAAATTCCTGAAATCCAAATATCTTTCTATAAATTATCCAGATATTCCAGAGCCAGTAGATCCTCAGATTTGCCAGGCCATGTGTGCTATAATGAAGCTGTCCTTTGAGGAGGAGTACCGAAGGGCCATGAATGAACTTGGTACGTGGAAAAATGTTAATTCCTGAATTTTGAAGAATTGTTTTGTATTGTGGAATAACTTAAAATGTAACAAATATTATTGTAGAATTTGCTAACTAAAACAAAATTAGAATCCAAAATAAAGATTGAGAAGGATTTAGCCAAATGTATTAAAACACAGTATCATTTTATTTACACTCTTGAATTCAATCAAATAACCTTTCATCTCTTCTTTAGACATATTCAGGTTCTGGGAGCAAGTAGCCAGACTGAGAAAACAGTTAACTGTGTCAATGCAAAGGTTAATTGTGTGCTTGTTTGTTTGTTTCAGGGGGTCTACAGGCCATTGCAGAGCTAATGCAGTTGGAACAGGAGTTGTATGGCATGCAAAATGAGCCTATGAATATGGCTCTAAGAAGATATGCTGGGATGGCACTTACCAACCTCACATACGGAGATGTTGTGAACAAGGTAGGCAAAAACTTAGACTTGATGAAACAACAATTTTACTTGACAGCTTCGCCCATTGCAGCTGGGATAGGCTCCAGTCCCCCCCCCCCCGACCCTGAATGCAGGAATAAGGGGTAGATAATGGATGGATGGATAGCTATATCTTCTTTCATGTTTATACCATGTTCTTTTGTTTCAGGCCACACTTTGCTCAAAGAAAAGCTGCCTTCAAGCCATTGTTGCCCAGCTTGCATCAGATAGTGAGGAATTACATCAGGTACTCCAAATGCAAACAGGGCATGCATTTAATACAAAGCTAAACAAAAATACTGCAAGGCTCAGCTGTATGCAGAGTTGTTTTCAGATCAGCTTGGCACAAAATTAGAAAAGGGGATGTTCACCAACCTACCCTTATTATCCACTTTGTAGATTAAGATTACAGACTGCCTTCTACTTTCTCTCATTTTTAAATGGCCAGGACCACCATTTCTTATTTAAGTGGTAGATCATACTCAGCAAAGCAGTAACAGCAGTGCTGCTGGAGCTTTTAAAATCCTCAGTGCCACTGCTGGACTGAGAATAGTCTTCCAACCGAAAATATCCAGCAAACAGTGTCCTGTGGCCTGAAACTGATCAAGGTCACCAAAGTAACAGATTAGACCGATCTAATAAACTGGAGTGCACACTGTGTTTAAAAACAGTAGCAGCACTGCTGTGTTTGATCTACTCACACTAACATGCCACCACCATGTTTCACTGCTGTGCTAAGAACAAACTTGGTGTTTTATAGGAGAGATAAGCCGTTTGTCAATGCAGATGTGTGCTTTTAAACACATGCATTGATGTTTATGGGTGTATTGTGAAATACCCCTGGATAAAATATTAAAGAGCCATTCAAATATAAGACCTCATTGGCTCAGCAACTTAATAACCTACTGACTTCCAATTTCAGCATGGTGGTCAGTACAATTTCTGTGAGGCTCAAGCAACTCCCCAAAAATGCCACATGTTTTAGGTACATTACAATTAAAGAGCATTTTATGGATGCTCATTTTGAATTTTCTACAGGTGGTCTCAAGTATTCTTAGGAACCTTTCCTGGCGGGCTGACATCAACAGTAAGAGAGCTCTTCGTGATGTTGGCAGTGTCTCTGGACTAATGACTTGTGCACTCCAAGCTACGAAGGTAAAATATGGATTGCATGAATTATGTTATTGCTATAAACTTGTATTGTGCACATTAATATCTTTTAAATATACTGTTCTGTGTGTTAACAGGAGTCTACCCTGAAAAGTGTGCTAAGTGCTTTATGGAATTTATCAGCACATAGCACTGAGAATAAGGTGGCAATTTGCTCCGTTGATGGTGCTCTTGGGTTTCTGGTCAGTACCCTTACTTATCGGTGCCAAACCAACTCACTGTCAATCATTGAAAGTGGAGGTGGTATTCTGCGCAATGTGTCCAGCCTTGTTGCTACAAGAGATGATTACAGGTATTGCTTTGAGCTTTGCTGTTTTGAAATTATTGAAATTGTTATATATTGGAGTAATATTTTTTTCTGGTTCTTTCCATTTCCAATACTGGTATTATTTAAAAAAGAATTTCAGTACCAGTACTTTGGTTTCAGTGCAGATTCCAGAAAGATACTTTGTTTGATACCTTCTTCTAAATTACAAAAATGAAAGTGGGTATGGCTTAAACCATATATTGGTGCTCAAAGTAAATTTACATTTACTGAACAGCACAGACCGCAGTCTAATCAGGAGGCACTGATATGCAATGTTATTTGAAAAGCTAATCAGTGGTATACCTTTTAGAGGTAGCATGCATCTGGGCTCACAGATGCCAATAAGACTGACTGCGTAGGTGTAAAATATTTTTGATGAAATGGAATTTGTTAAATCTCTGTAGTCTGTATCAAAAGTACTGAATACACAAACCTAATGACTAATACTTTCCCCTTTTCCACCCTAGACAAATCCTCAGGGATCACAACTGCCTCCAGACTTTATTGCAGCACCTAAGATCTCACAGTCTAACCATTGTAAGCAACGCATGTGGAACCCTGTGGAATCTGTCTGCTCGAAGTCCAAAGGACCAGGAATTACTGTGGGACCTGGGTGCTGTGAGCATGCTGCGCAATCTCATCCATTCAAAGCACAAAATGATAGCCATGGGAAGTGCCGCAGCTCTGAGAAACCTCCTCACAAACCGCCCACTAAAGTATAAAGATGCTGCTGTTGTATCTCCTGGCTCCTGCATGCCCTCACTCTATATGAGGAAGCAAAAAGCACTGGAGGCTGAATTAGATGCAAAACACCTGGCAGAAACATTTGATTCAATTGAGAAACAAAGCCCTAAGCATTTGAATATTAACAAGCCCCTAAGACACATAGAGAGCTTGGCAAAAGACTATGCTTCAGACTCTGGATGTTTTGATGATGATGAGGCCCCAAATGTTTCAAGTAGCTTAGACACTGGGACATTCTCAATGCTCTCTATGTTCTTGAACAACTCCAACTTCCTTCACAATCAGCCACGCAAGAGAGAGGTTGAACCAGAGCAAGATGTGGGACCATTACAGACAGACAGTAAAAAGACACAACCTCCTGAGGATGAAGTGACTGTTGCAGCTGAAAAGTTGGCAAAAAAGATCACAAACACTGTGGCTAAAATTGACAAGCTGGTGGAAGATATTACCATGCACACATCTTCAGAAGACAGCTTCAGTCTCAGCTCTGAGGACCATTTTGCAGATTGGAATTATGGGCCTGATGACCTCCATGAGGCAAGAGCTAAGTCATGTTCCCCTTGTGGTTTTTCTGAGATCAACTCTTTTTCACAAAAAGAGCGCTTCAGCAGAGCCCATGCCCTTATGCGACTTAAGACAGTGAACTCAAGTTTATCCAATGACAGCCTTAACAGTGGTAGCACTAGTGATGGCTACTGTGGGAGTAAGGACCAGATTCGATCTTCCATGAGGCCTACAGAACAAAGACGTCCAAACAAGCTTGATCTTAAGGTAGCTCACGAGGAGCTGTTAAACAGTACTACGAGTATTTCCAGAGCATTGTGTCAAAACGAAATTCCTGAGAGGGATTCTGAGACAGCAAAAGATCTGAAGTTGCCCGATCAAGGCAGCACAGATGAAGAAAAGGGTCAAGAACCTCTTATTGCAACACCAACAACTGTATCAACCAGGGTATCTTCTGACACCAGCGTTCCCACCATTAAGCTCTCTCCTTCCTATCAGCATGTTCCACTGATCCAAAGTGTGGCCAGGTTTGGCGTTGCAAAAACTGCTATCAATGTTCAGGCAGCTCAGGCAATGAGAAGGCAGGCTTGGGTACCAACTGTGATGACTGGAGGAAGTATTACAAAGTTTTCCCCAATTTGCTCTGCAAGAAGCCCAACGATTGGGCAGCTGGAGACACCACAGAAGTATTCAGTGGAGAACACACCGATCTGCTTCTCCCGCTGCAGTTCTTTGTCATCCCTGTCTTCTGGCGATGGAGCCCTTGATGGGCAGAGCCAAAGTGAGAATGAGCTGGAGAGTGACTCATCTCTAGAAATTATTGAGGTGGAAGATGGTGATGTAGTGAAGAAGGAGGAAGAGGATGAGACACTAGAGGATTTGAGTGATAGTCAGTTGCTCATGACAGACCAGAAAACATGTCTTACAAGTAGTAGTACTTCTGATCCCATTCAGATTCCCTGCACAGTGAGACATGAAAAGACATTCCTTAGAGCCGTATCACCTGTAAACGAGGACAGGACTCCATCCAGTTCCTCAGACAATTACATTCATGAGACACCACTTGTGATGAGTCGATGTAGCTCTGTAAGTTCCTTGGGTAGTTTCGAGTCCCCTTCAATCGCTAGTTCTATACAAAGTGATCCATGTAGTGAAATGATAAGTGGAACTGTCAGCCCGAGTGATCTCCCAGATAGCCCAGGGCAAACCATGCCCCCGAGTCGCAGTAAAACTCCATGCTGTGCTGAATCAAGTGGATCAGAGCAACAAAATCTTGGTGGTGTTGCAGGCCAATGGGAAAACAGCTTGCGGAAGTTCATGGAAATTGCTGACTTTAAGGAAAGGTTCAACTTACCTCCAGACTTGGACACAATGATCTACTTTACTGTTGAAAAACCAATTGAGAATTTCTCTTGTGCCTCTAGTCTGAGTGCCCTACCTCTGCATGAGCATTATGTTCAGAAAGATGTGGAGCTCAAGCTTACTCCTTTGCTAAATCAACAAGACAATGACCCAGAGTATGTTGGGCAGAGAGATTCTGCTGATGATCCATCATGTATGGATCAAGATCAGTACAGTGAGGGCAACTCAGATGATGACATTGAAATTCTCAAAGAATGCATCAATTCAGCCATGCCATCAAGGTTTAAGAAAGTAAGACCCACTTTGATGTCTACCCTCACTCAAGCTAGAAGATCTGTACAGGTACCAGTATACATGGTGCTTCAGAATAATAACAATCAGATGTGCTCTGGCCGAAAGGCTGGAATGTGTGTGAAAGATATTCATCATGATGATTCTTCCTACACTGATTCTGCTGAAGGCACACCGATGTATTTCTCAAGTACCACTTCCTTAAGTGATGAGACTCTTCAGTACCCAGTCAAGATGAAAGGATCAAGAGACTGGCGCAGAAGCAAAGAGACACAGGAACTTATTGATATAGAGGCAAGGAGAATTGAAGAACTACGTCTCTTCTCCCGCTTCCATAAATCAACTAAAACTGCATGCGAGTCTGACATAGTCACTAACCAAATGAACAAAACAATAAAACAAATGACTGCTACTCAAAAGTTACTCATACAGAGTAAAGAGATGGCAGCAAAGATGACTCAGCAAAGAGTCCAAAGCCAATCTCCGATCCGGCAGATACAAAAGCAGGGACAGAGTCTGTCGCAAAGTATGCCACATTTAGATTTTCAAGTAAGAAAGCAAGGAACAGAAGTGTTCCAAAATCAGAAAACATCCAGGACTAATACACAGGAAAGTGCAACTTTTCAGTCATTGCATCACTCAACACCCTCAGAGGCCGCCATGTACTGCCAATATGACAACAGAATGGATAAAGAGGATGTAGTGATGGCAAGGGCAAGGACTAGACAGAAGAGGTTGAATGATAATGTAGTTCTCCACTATACTAACCCAAAAGGCCAAATTGACAATTTCCAGAGGACTGGATTTCACAGAATCAAACAAAATCTAATTATGGAAGAAGCCCCCCCCTGTTACTCTCTCAGCTCATCCCTCAGCTCTTTGAGTGATGCAGAATTTGAGGAACATCAGGGGAAAGCTCAGCGCATATGGTTGAGAAATAAACATAACTTGGCATCCAATCCGGTTCAATGTCCCCAAAAAGCTCAGCATGCCCAAAATCAATTTGAAGATAACAGCTCACCAAGTTCAGTCAGCATGGACTCTGAGGATGATCTCTTATTAAAATGTATAACATCTGCTATGCCAAAGCAAAAGAAAAAACAAGCAAACAGAAAAAGGAAAGGAGAGAAAAAACAAAAACAGAAAACTGCTATTCAGAAGGAGTTTGAAGACTGCAATGATCCAGGCAGTGATGAAATGGCATCTGATAAAGATTCTGATCTCAACAGTGTTGAATGGAGGGCAATACAAGAGGGAGCAAACACAATAATTACAAAGTTACAAGCTTCAAAGTCCCAGGAACCATCATCAGAATCAGAGTCTGTTCTTTCCTTTATGTCTGGATCAAGCTTTACCCCAAAACCGGATATTAATGACAAGAAGAAGGCAATTAAAGATAACAAAAAGGCTAATAAGCCACTTGATTTTGCTCCACGTAAACCAGTTCCAAACTTACCTGTAGTTTTCAGAGGCAGAACAGTCATTTATATGCCCAAGAAAGAGACAACGCTTTCACAAAGACCACCACCCAAGAAAGTGAACCTCAAAACAGATGCCCCAAAAAATCCAAACTTAGCTCAACACCGGTCCAGAAGCCTTCATAGACTGGGGCTTCCTAATGATTCAACTCAGCTGTCATTGCCCAAGAGAAGCTCAACTCCTCCTGCCAGGATTCCAAAGAGCTCATCATCAGGATCATCTCAAAGTTCAACCCCATCCAGACAGCCTCACAAAAAGATAGTGTCCCCTACCCAAACAGTCAAACAAAGTCAGAAAGTAGCCTCAGCTCCAAACAGTCCTCCTGATAAGAAGGCCTCAGTCCCCACACCTTCTCAAAACCCAAGATCTCCTGCTGAGAATAAAACACAGAAATCTCCTGTCAGAATACCATTCATGCAGAATTCATCAAGGCAGTCGAGAGCAATTTCACCACTAGTGACGAATCAGCCTACTAGTACTACTAATAGACAAAATAGTCAGTTAGCAGTGAAAAGAGTGCTACCAGCCAGCCGACTGGATTTAGTTCGCATGACATCTGCTCATTCACAGAGTGGTGAATCGGACCGTAATGGTTTCATGCGACAACTGACTTTCATCAAAGAATCATCAAACATGTCAAGGCAAGCTGTTCCTTGTTCACGCTCAGTTCCAACATCTAAACATGGATCACCTCGAAGAGCATGTCCAGGGGCTCCAGCTGTTTTCCTGTGTTCTTCTCGCTGCCAGGAGTTGAAACCAGCAGCACAAGGTCCGCGAAGATTGCAGGGGGTCCAAGGGCCAAGAAATGGACAGGAAGGCATTCTGAAGCAAAATATGACTCTATCAAGAGCAAATTCCACTGACAGGGATCTCACAGTGAAACGTCCAACCAGAAGGACAAGTTCAGAAAGTCCCTGCCGGGTACCTCAGAGGAACGTACCCGAGCCAAAACAAAGGCAGAAGAAAGACGACACCTTCAAGAGATATTCCTCTTCCCCAAGTATAAATGTCTTAAGCCGTGTCACTAGCCGCTCCTCCCTGCGCTCCTCATCTTCAGACTCAAGTGGACGAGCTAAGAGTGAAAAGGACATGAAACAGAGGCAAAACCGAATTGGATCACGAAACAGTAACAACAAAGTCACCTGGAGGAGGATTCGTGATGAAGATGTTCCCCAGATATTAAAGAGCACTCTCCCACCCACTGCACTGCCTCTGGTGCCTTCCCCTGAAGGGCATAAACCACCACCATCACTGCCAGGAAAACTGCCAACAATTACACTAATATCACGGAAAACAAGTGATGCAACAGTTCAAACCGAGGACTTCTCAACCAATAAAACCAATTCAAGCACCTCCCCTACAATTGAGAAAGGTACTGCGATTTCAGAGGAGGTGGCAAAGATTGCCCTTCTCAGAAAAATCAACATGACCTCGGGGAATAACTTGCAAGATGGGGATTCTGATGGTTCCCTCAAAAATTACAGCACAGCTTCTACTTCAACCTTTCAGTCTGTGGAGAGCAGCCATAGTGGAGGCATAGGTCACTTCCGTCAGAGTTCTCCCAGCAAAGCTGTCAGAGTTACTCCCTTCAATTATGTCCCCAGCCCAATGGCCTGTTGCTCTCAAGAAACAAGTCAAGCACCAACAATACCAGAGAAGTCGGGTGAAAAACTTGAGGCTTAGTAACTTCAAATCGGTCATTGTTACAAGCTTGACTTCTGCGTTCTTGATGCTGTAAAAACTCAGGTGGTTTACTGAGCAACATTAATTTCTTTACCTCGGATACTCAGTCTTGCTCTCGCCAGTTGCATCAACAATTATTTATCTGACGGACATTGTCTTCATTGGCTTTGTATTTCTATCACTGGAAGTCGGACATAAAAAATAGGCATGAACTGTAGTATCTCATTGGATTTAACCTGTTGTATATGCCATAAAAGTGAAGCCGTCCCTTTTTTTATATTTTTGTAGTTACATACACAAACCATTGCTTGTTTTGCTTTGGACACTTGATCATATGAGATAAGGAATCCAAGTAAGAGTTTAACACAGTGTCTTTATGAACCACAGTGGACAAACACATCAAGCTCTGTTTTCATGAAACACAATATGCAAATTACCCGAGATCAGAGACTTGATCACTGGACATTTTGAAAGACCGTATGCCACCAAAACCTGAAAAGACTGTTACAGTAGTAGAACACACACATTTATGCATTATGCACAGTATTTCATGTATGCCATTATGCCACACTGACACTGATTGAGCCCTTAGCCTACACTTTTATTAATGCAGGTAAATACATTTGTGGTAGATCAGCCCAAGTCAGCACAGCAAGAACATAATGTAATCCTTGTTGGTATTTAGTGATACTGTTGTATATATATTTGCAAAGACTCTCTAATGCTTTCCAGTAAGCAAAAAGTACTCCTAGCGCCGCTACTACTAGCATGCTCAATATTCACCACATGTGAACACCTATGTGTTATCGATGTTGAATAATCTTTTCCCCTGAGACATACGTAATATACATGGAGGAAAAATCATCTCTAATCTTTTGAATTAAAAACGAGATGTACTTGTTAATTGTTTAGCAACTGTATGTAATACACTAAGGGTGGCTGTACATATTTCTGCTTATTGAATGCTTTGATAATGTCATTTTGTGTATGATCAGCTATGGTTTAAGTCATTAAGAGCAAGAATGATGCATTGTGGAATATTGAAGAGCACCAATTTAAGACCTCCTTTATTCCTTCATCAAATTTGTTGATGCACTTCAACTTCAATTCACTCAGACCTACAGTGCAAGTCATGTCACGGCTTGAATTAAATGTTAAATATTAAAATAAAGACATTTGGGGGAAATTAGCAGTAACTTACCATTCAGCTCAAAGATGAAAACATGCTTCATAATTTAGAAAATGGTAAAAGCAGTATTTTCGGTCTTTATCTACAGTTGTATGCAAAAGTTTGGACATCCCTGGCAAAAGTACAAATTTGTTGATTTTTGAAGTAATGTAAACACATCCTCTGCAGCAAAATGCTTTAATGTAATACTTCTGCAAATAATAAGGCACTGTTACTTTAAGAAGTATTAATAACTTAAAAATGAACTACTTATAGTGGCAGCAGACAATACAGTGCTATTCTTGGGCCATTTTGCACGCACAACATTTTTAAGATTAACAGATTATTAATTACATTAATAAGTCAGGGAGCTGTGAGGGGAAATCCTTTGGGTTCCTTTGAGAAGTTCACAGTAGAATTTGAGGTTTTGGATCACTGTCCCGTTGAAGTCTCCCGTTGAATGTGCTGGTATTTAGTGGGGTCCATTCTTCTGTCTACTCATACAGCATTGCTCATCTTGTTAAATACCACATCTCCCCTGAAATTCCATTCCTTTAAGACATTTCAGAGAGTGGAAATTGTGAGCTATAAGAGCTTTGAAATCTTTTTATAGCCTCCCCTTCCTCTGCTTTGTAGGCTTCAATTATCTTCATTTTCAAAACTTCAGACTGCTGTTAGAGAGCACACGTACCGAGCGGTTGAAGAGTCAAAGAAAACTGCATCATCAGCTGATGCTAAAGGCAATTCTTGATGCAAACAACCTAATGAGTCAGTCGGGGTGGCCTAGTGGGTAGGATACTCACTTCTAGACCAAGAGGCCATGTATTCAAATCCTAACTTCAGCACCACCACTGGGTTCCTGAGCAAGACCCTTAACCCCCAAGTTGCTCCAGGGAAACTGTCCCCTGTAGTCAGGGAATTTAAGTCGCTTTGGATACAAGCATCTGAGAAATGAAATGAAATCAAAACTGAAGTTTTCTGTAAGGCTTTACAGATGTGAGGATGTTTATTTAAAAAATGTGTTATTTGGAGAGGTACCCAAGCTTTTGCACACAATTATTGCAATAGCTGTTTAATGTGACATGGTCTCTGTAGAATAACCAAAATACATTATGTGCATTTCCTCTGAATGTAAACACTCATGTTGTATTTGCTCTACAGAAGCATTCACACAAGAAGAATTTTGTTCACTGAGGCTGATGAAAATATGCAGGTAGTGTACTCAAATCAGAAGACGCATTTTAAACAGTCATCAGCATTCTGAAAAATCTGCTACTACCAAACCAGATATCCCTTTATTTCTGATTTGTTGGAGAGATTATGCACAGAGACATCAGTGAAAAGGTTGAATTTTTTGCATTTCACTACTATTATGTAATACAGCCACAACCACCTACTTACTGGTGTACTTTCTTTGGAGATTTATGTCCAAATAAACATGCCAGTATTAACACCGATTTTGTTAAGATATACAGAATGTGTTGGAGAGCAACAGGATTACTTATTGATGGCCATGGGTTGATTTCCAAAATAAATGTTCTCATCAAGCTTCTGTGTGGATTTCATTCATTAGAGTGACAATAATGTGAAAAAAGCCTGCGTTTTATGCACATCCTACTTTATTCCATATCTTTGAATATTTGACTTGCGGACCATGGAATAGCTTTATCATAATCTGCTCGGCTACCTTCCCTTGATTCACAGAAGGGACACAACACCAATACTGGTACTTTAGGTTCATCACAGTTGGGCAAAATAAGATAATTTTAAGTATAATTTATGCCAGAGACATTGAACTAGAGATCATTTTATAATTTATTGTCAACATGCTAAATGTTTTTATTGCAATACACAAGCTGTTTTTCAGAGGGTAGTTATTACCAGCATTTGAAGAACACTGACCAAGAGCAACTTTCATTAGAAAAAGAGCATAAGTAGTTCTGTTTGACTGGATATAGTGCAGAACAGGTGTATAATATGCTGAATATCATTGTAGCCAGAGTTTTATTATAGTAGTTTTGGTGCACTACTACCACATTTAGTCTATCAAAATATTGTGATATCTAAAAATGTCATAAAAGCACTCCATATTAGTCACCTTTTCACCCCATGGTGGAACGACAGCAGCTGCTATAGCATGAGCCAACATCAAGGGACCATATTTAAAAGGCAGAATTATAAAATGAGGCAGGATTTGGTGGTAAATCTGGCAAAAACAGCACAACAAACAATAAAACAGACCCTACCCTAGATACGGACCATGCATCTAAAGTAATCAGTATTCAATGCTACAACATAGGAGTGTTGAAGAAAATTACAGGTGATAACAGGTCATAGGTCCACCATTTCTAGTTCCTATGAGCATATGAGCACATTTCCTCTTGGCTTATTAACATGTTCTAATTCAGATTCTGAAGCGTTGCTGTTCACAATAGCATCACAAATGACAATACACCTGTAACTATCTACAAGATCCAGCACTTTGTAGTTTGTGTAGTTGTGAGGGATAACTAAAGAACAGACAGTCCAGATTCTAGCACTAATATAACATTTTCATTCATCATTAACACATAACTTAATCGTCCATCCACTCCCACTATAATCAAAAGTGGGAGGCTCCCAATATCACACGATGGTCTGTTAGATTGCTCTGTCCTTCACCTCTGCTACAGTTTTCTCTAAAGACTCTCCCACCGCTCTGAGTTCTTCTCTTCTCCGCGCCAGGTCACCGCGCGCCTCCTGCAGCTGTTCATTCAGTTCCAGGAACCGCCGGCACTGCTGGTACCTGATTTCTGCTTCACAGCTGCTTGATCCCCCCTTCAGGTCTGAAAAAGAACATAATAGAAATGATACAGGGTTTTTTTAACAGTTCCTATTTTTTCCATAAAAAGGTCTAACTGGAGGTCAAAACAATCAAGGACTTAATGTGGTTCTTAATTCTGTTATTCTTGCTTTAAGAAATTCAGTGCAGCCATTGTAAAATATTCCCACTAAAGGGTATATCCTGCTGAGTTTTCAACATTTCTGGACTAGTATCGGGTTCCTTCAGGACTCCTGATAGCTGAAGACACTGAACCTCAACCTGATTGACTCCACTCCTCATCTTCATAGAAGCCTCTAAAAACTTGATCTAATTCCCCCGAGTCACATGACACTCACAGTATCAATACCCCTATGTTTGCTCATGTTATTTTGTGACTGCCAATGGATTTCCCTGCATACCAAGCATTCCTGTGAGCTATTCTGGTTTTGTCCTTTTGCTAGTTTCTTTCTACCCTGATTCTTTTGTTCACTCATTGGATAACTTTATCGGACTCCGGCTCAGACTGCTTGATTCATTTTAATTGCAAGACGTTTTGAATTTGTTCCCCTATCTGACTGCCTTCTGTTTATGGACTTTTGCTTTGCATAAAACTCCACGACTGTATCCGTCCTGCTCTATTTGTGACAACTGAAAATCCAATGAATTTTATTTATATAATGTTGAAGATAATAACACAGTGGTGAATACAGTTGGGCCCTCCATTTACTTTAAAACATTTAAAAACCTACAAATGTAAAAATATTTTCTTAGGTATAAGACAACATATTCAAAATAATTTCCTGTCATCTTTCTGTGAGGAAGCTTTTATATATAACACCAAACATCCAATCTTAAACATGAAATGTGTGGAAATGAGTGGAATTCCCCTGTATATTAAACACAAGCCTAGAACAGTGGCCCCCTACCCAGCATATCCTGTCTGGTCCAAGCTTTAATTTACACTATATGCCCAAAGGTTTGTGGTCACCTGACCATCACACCTACGGAAGCTTGCTGGAAATCTATAACAAAACCATGGGTATTAATATGGGTCCATTTTTAGTGAGTGTATCTAAGAATGGGAACTACCAAACTGTGTTGACCGTTGGCCCTCCAGGACTGGAGCTGTGCTCCCCTGCTCTAGTTCATTTGGTTTGTCAGTTCTGGACATTTTTACAACAAATCTTGGCACAAAGCAGCTTCGCAAAATCCATGTCCAAGCTCCTAGTCAGCAAACCAAGGGGGTAGGGGAAAACTCCCTAGCTGGAAGAAGAAACCTCAGGAGAAACAAGACCCATCCTTCTCTGGTTGACCCACAGAGAGAAGGGGGTTCTCTATTGGAAAAACTAGCCATAGAAGGCTTTAGTGTACAGCTTAATCACTTATTCAAAGTAGGTAGATGTATATTTTGATGCAGGCTGTGGGGAGAAACAGTTCCAAGTCAGTAGAGGTAGTTTTTGTTGGAGTCTGAGCAAGGGGTCATTTGAGAGTCTCATCTGCACATCTGCAAACTCGGTTGGACTTCAACTAACCAAAAAGTTTGAATGTCAGCTATCTTAATCCCATCAATTGGGCTGATGTTCCTACTCACTCCTTCCGCTCCCCCAAGGAACATGGTCTGGCTTTGCCTTCCCTACACACAAGGCAAACCCAGTCCAGACTCTTATCTTTTGTGGTTCCCCGCTGGTGGAATGAGCTGCAGAATCTGACCAGAGCAGCGGAATACCTTTCTATCTTCTGAAGACTCATCTGTTCAGAGCATCTCCTCTCCTAATGCACCTTATTGCACTACTACTGGTTCTTACACTGTCCTAAAACTTTCCTCAAATTTCCTCACAAACAGTCGCTTTGGATAAAATTGGATGCCAATGTAATAGAATATAAACATCAGAATGTGTTTGTTCTTTCAGGATCCTCTGATCTAATCACCCTTTTCACTGCATCTTGGACTACTTTGCATCGTTTGTTTCGTGTGCAATAGAAATCAGAGCTCTATAGAAACAATATATTAAAAACAGTCTAACCACATCTTGAACTCAGAACTAAAACTCGTATGGAAGCTGGGCGTCTCTGAGTCCCTGCAGTCCAGTGACTGACTGTGAACTTCATACTATACCTTCTCCTTCTCCCTCTCCAACCTGCAGCACACTGAAGACCGGGTCAGCCGGGCAGGCTCGGTTTATGTCCTCCATCATCTGCTCCACTGAGGGAGGGTCGGGTCGAGTCGGAAGAACCATCCTCTTTTTACTTTTGGACCCCAGATTCATCTCCTCCTGCAACTTCACAGCACCTTAAACAGCTCCTCAGCTGGCTCTGGAGACCTCCCACACTATCACCACACTGATGCTCAGACCCACTGAGCCTGTGTTTCCCCAGGTTTTAAATATTACACATTAAATTTCATAACTGATTCACATCTATAGGAAACCCAGACCACTCATATTAGAAGTTGTGACGTTTCTGTCAACATGTTACTTCTTCATATGTACTGTGGCAGGTTTTCTTGCACACATTGCCCTCTAGTGACATGGAGTGACGTGTGTGTATGTAATGAATAAGTATTTTACACTGACAAAATAAGGTACATGATTAGAAGATAAAATCAACATATTTACAACATCATTTAACAAATTTCTGCTGTAATAGAAGTTTTTTATATAAGGCAGTCCCTTACAGACACACATAAACACATCACAGCACACAGTGAAGCAGCCATTCACCCATTCACCAAGTGAAGCAGTGAGCAGCCAGAAAGTGTGTGAGGATAGTGCCTTGTTCAAGGGTACATTAGATGCCACTAGCAGTCCTGGGATATATACATATATGTGTGTGTGTGTGTGTTGCCACAGGTTGAGTTTGGTGAACAGCTTGAATGTGCTCATTCCAAGTGTTTCTTTGGCTAAGATGTTTAGCATTCATGTGCTGTGAGGTGGGTGATGCTGATCTATTGAGGGATAAACAGCAGAAAAAAACGGGCCAAACAGTTTTAAGAGTAAAGAAGTAAAGAACTGCACGGCCCATAGCAGTGAATCCGCTCATTTCTGGGTTCACACTAAATGCATCCAAGAATGACAAACAGTGAAAAATCACAAATGACACAAAGTATGTTCAGTGTTGAATACAAAAGAAATTTATTGAAAATCATGTATGTATTGATGTGAAGTTCTGTTACAAATGAAAAAGATCTCTGTTAACATTAGATCAAATCATTACATTCATAAATTATAGACTTAAATAAAAGGCATAACACACTATCTCCCCCAAATGTTAGTCAGATGTCAAATTATGCTCTGACTGTCTTGTTCACAGAGAGAGAAAGAGAGCAATCCAGACTACATAGAGAGATTTTATGATCATAACATACTAAAAGACAGCTAAAAGAGAGTGTATCTCCAGAATATTTAAAGCACTGTTTAGGGAGTTATAGGGATGTGTGATAACTGTAAAGCTACATCTGAAAAGCAGATACAAATGACCATGTAACACTGTGTGGACACAGTTTCAACCCATCCAAGAATGAAATGTCAGCACTGACAAACTTCCTTTATTTTTCTGTATGAAATGTTTGACATATATAGACTATATGGACAAAAGTATTGGGATAGATGACTATTACACCAGCAGGGACTTTAATGACACTGCATTCAAATACATTGACTTTAATATGGAGTTGGTCCCACCTTTGCAGCTATAACTGCATACACTCTTCTTGGAAGACTTTCCATAAGATTTTGCAGGTTCTGTGGGAATCTGTGGCAATTCATTCTGTAGAGCATTTATGAGGTCAGACCCTGATGTTGGACGAGAATGTCTGGATCACAATCTCCATTCCAGTTCATCCCAAAGGTGCTGGATGGGGTTGTGGCCAGTCAAGTTCTTCCACACTGAAGTCCTCCAGCATGTCTTTATGGAGCTCGCTTTGTGACATCTGGCACAGCCATGTTGGAACAGAAAAGGTTCTTCCCCAAACTGTGTCCACAAAGTTTTAAGCCTCGGGTTGTCCAGAATATCTTGGTATGCTGAGGCAATAAGATTACTCTTCACTGGAAGTAAGAGGGCTAACACAAACCCTGAAAAACAGGTGTGTCCCAATACTTTTGTTACATTTCAAATAGATTGTGTATGCTGGTCAGTTCATTTTCTCACATCTGCTGGTGTTTAATATACGTCCATTTCATTCTGTCTTCATTCCGAGTCTTCATCTGACTAGGTGCAGCCTGAATGGCTGTAAAACATAAAGCAAATATGAGGTGTGTTAGCCAGTAGAAATATATGTTATACTACCTAATACTGTAGAGAGAAAAAGTACTTACATTTAGTCCAGGTTGGGCTCATTCTAAACATCAGCGCACAGCATACAAACAAAGAGAGAAATGATTGAAATGGACATAAATCATGACAAAATCATTCGTTTTACATTTCTGAACACAAATAAGATATCAATGATATCACAGTGATCAGTGATCACAGAGTGAGACATATTCATATTTGGTCTCAAATAATCCTTTATATAATCTCTTATAACTACTCGATATAAAGAAAAATCATTATTTTAAATTCCAGTATGATAACATGTTGCGTTGCTGTCATATATATGTACTGTTTATATACAGTAAACCCCCAATTTTACGCGGATCATCTTTTCAAAACTTTACAAACACATTTTCATTGGACACCTCAACATATGGAAGAGAGCTAAGTCTTGTACACTAGCACAACAGATGCCCACTGTCTATCATTGTGTTGGGTGATGGAGGGACAATGAAGGCTGTCTCACCCACCTAAAGAGACCAAAACCCCTTTACACTCTCTTGGGCTTTAAGCTACAGATGGCTTTGGGATCACCAGGGACTGAACTTGTTAACTTCACACAGCAGAGTAAATGCTAAGACCCTTGTCTTGGAGGCCCCCTTCCTCTCAACCTTTTAATCTGCATCAGTGAATCAAACTAATTAGCTATTTAATAATATTTCCTGTGTTTCCTTTCCTGTGTTGAAATGGAAAGGTTGTGGAAAGAAGTGTAGAGCAGGAGAGCCTCCATAGCCTAGGGTGGGGTTATGATACTTATGCCACATGGCAGACCCTCAAGTAAGCCTGAAGATGCGATAGTGGAGGGTATTGTTGTTTACATACAGGAGGTTTGGAAGTGGGAAGCTCTTTGGGTGGCTCGGCTCTCGCAGCTGAGTGAATAGTCCTGTTTCTCGCCAGACCCTGAATAACTGATAAAAACATAAAACAGAAGAATGAAGAGCAGCACTCGAGGGCCGAGCACCTACTAGAGACTTAACAAGGAAGCTCTAGCCCGTTGGCCTTTACCAAAACTGTAATAACCACTGACCCTCTCTAGTGACGGATTCTGCAGCGTTCATGGCCCTCCCGCTGAGATCACTGACCATGTTGTCCACAGTAGCCTCATGCTTGAGGAAAAATGGGCGCACTACATGCCTGTACAGCACCTGAGAGCCATTCCAGGAGAACGGGGCCATGCACCACAACAAGAACAGGCACTAGCAAAACACAAAGAAAGAAATGTGTTTCAGCAATGTTGTCACAGGGGCCGGGTCTAGCCGGCTCCCATGATTTACCTCAGGGCAAGGACCAGGCTGGAAAGCAGGTATCCATTGCTGGTTGACTTTATTTAATACAAAAAACAAAACAAAACAGAAACAAGACCTGGCTCGAGGGCCGATACTTTCAGAAACAGGAACGTGATTCAAAAACGAGACATCTAAATGAGGCGATGGACAGACAGTGAGGTCAAAACAACACAGAACTTAAATACAAAGAGTAATCAAGCTCAAACACAAAACAGGTGAAAACCCAAAACACGTGACAACTGAACTAAACAGACATGAACATCAAAATAAAAGTCCCAAGAAAAACGAAAAGCAGTGGCCCCTAGTGGTCACTGACCCAACCGTGACAAATGTACTGCACGCAAACCCCATATCCAAAACACTTTCTGTATTTTGGTAATTCACTCAAACAACATATAAACAAATCTCAGTTTGCATTTAATGGAGAAAGACATAACTTTTTGTCATCAAGACATTTCACAAAGAGTATCCTGAATTACATGTTAGTAAGTGAAAGGATGTGGGCGCTCACTAACCTTGACCAGGTAGTAGAAAGGAAACCAGTAGAGAAAGATGTCAGAGAAGAATTCACCTACACCAAAGAACCCATACACCACCCAATAAGTAAGCCACTGTGTGTCATCATCTTTGTTTGGACTTTCAATAGCCTTGATCCTGTAATGGAGATTCAGTATAACACACACAGTACAATATAACTGCAGAAACCGATACGAGAATGAAAGTTTCAGTTTGGCCAAAAAATGGTTTCCAACAACCATGATATTTACAGATTAGTAATCAGTATCACACACTTCAAAAAATCAAATTTACACAATTTTCCATTTGCCCACGATATGGTCAGCCAGTCAAGACATGTTTTGTGTCCAAATTATGCTTTTATAGTTAAGCACTGGAGCCACAAGAGTATTGTTGCATACAAAAACTAGAAGTCAATATCCACCCAAACCTTTTAGTAAAGATACATCCCTAAAACTGCTCTTAACTGGCTCGTATCCAGCTCTTCAAGAAGGCAGCACAGACTTGTGGATGTAGTTTAGGAAATAGTCTTACTATTAACCATAAAAACCAACAGAACCTCACCACCACAAGGAGCCACTTCAAAAACACCAGCTCAGTCATACAGAGGACTGATCTTGATCAAACTCCTCTGCCTTTATGGTGGTTATTGTCAAAAAAACTTCAAGATCAACTTTCCTACTTCTAAGGTGCTTTGTGAAAACGGTTCATGTTGTCTAAAATGGCTATGTGCAGTGTTTGGCTACATAATGAGATTGTGTTTGTTGTTTAAAGTAATTTACATTGTGTCCTAAACCAGATGAGCAGGTTGAGAGATGTTTTGGGAATGTATTTATCGTGGTAACCATTTACTTTTAGTGACTATTAGTTCAAGCATTAAACTAAAAAAGCATAATAGAGATACAAACATGTTTGGGTTGATCGACTGTATCTGGGGTTATTTTGCTTCATTTCACTCTAAATACTGTATTTATTTAAATTGAATGACACTAGCTGAATGCTTGTTGCTGTATGAATGCAAATATTATGCTGAGCATCATATTTTATAGTGTAGAGCAGTGCTCATCTACTCTACTCCTGGAGACTGGCCTTCCTGCAGATTTGTTGCTTAATTTTTCTCTTTTTGTAGTGGAGAGTATTCTCTCTTGCTAGAAAAGTGCAGTATTAAATGAGTGCTTAGAAAACTGATTAAAAGGAAAAATATAACATTAATGCACAGTGCACACTGCTGGTTGTACTTCTACCCAGTCAGAGACCTGGGAAAATGTGGACCTGCAGAGAGTATATCTCAAGGAGGAAAGGTGATGATCACTGGTGTGAGGACTGAAATGAATGATTATACACTCACGAGTAATATGCAGGATAAACGAAGCCAATCAAGTTGCAGAGCAGGGAAGCACCATATCCAAACAACAAATACAGTCCAGTAGCAGAAACAGCTCCTGTGAACATAAGAGATACAGCATTACATAGACTGGGGGAATACAAACGCATGCTGATCCTTTTATGGAATAATTGTAATCATTTCTTATGATGACAGATGATAACAAATTAAACATACCAAATGAAATCCAGTTAGCATATATGGCACATACAATGCAAAAGAGCTAACTGAACAATATGTGTTTTTTGTTGTTTTTCCAAGAACACTGGGTCTACTTATAAGCCAATGATGGGACAATGATCATGAAATAAAAACAGATTGAGAACACACAGAATGTAAAGAAAGCAGGAAAAATATTTATCAATATATATATCAATAAATGTTTCAGTATGTAGTGAGTCCATTCTTTGCCTTTTTTGCAGATCCTAATCTTTTCAAGAGACTTGCTTTCAGTTTCTCTGCAAAAATCGGCAGTGATTTTCTTTCCTGCTTTTTGTAACACCCCCAAACTGCCATCTTACAAACTGGTTCAATTTTCGGCTTTGCACAGTTCAAGTAAATCATAATTACACCTTTATACTCATCAGTTTACATTCCTCCAGATGTAAGATGTGCCGTTTCTGTGTTCAGTATCAGTGTCCTCAACAAATGTTACATTTATGTTACATTATACATTATAAGGGCAAAAGTAATTGGACACCTGACCAACACACCAACAAGGACTTTAATGACATTGCATTTAAATACATAGAATTTAATACGGATTTAGTCCTCCCATTGCATACAGAAACACATCATCTGGTAGGGGATTTATGATGTCAGGAACTGATGTTGGGCGAGAAAGCCTGGCTCGCAATCTCCGTTCCAGTTCATCCCAAAGGTGTTGGATGGGGTTGAGGTCAGGGCTTTGTGTGGCCAGTCAAATTCTCCTTCAGTCATGTCTTTATGGACCTGGGGTGGACTCAGGTGTCTTCGGCTTCTTCATTAACAGGTTAAATCTACTTGAATTTATGTCTGAAGTGTAATAGCTTGCATTTACTTGGATGTTTTAGGTGACTGCACACACGCTTACAGTCACACTGTATAAATAAAGACGCACGTCAAGCCGGTACAGCCAGATTACTCGTCCACCTGTTGTCCAGAGGATTAGAGCTGTAGTGTTTTCTTTCCTCCTTCCAGGGGTGTTGCTAGAAGTAAAGCTGTACTGGGCCTCAGGCTCCCCCACCCTCCATTACCCATTCATTTTTCTGAAAGCCTGCTGCATATAAAATGAGCTGTCCTGTGCTATACCAGATTCCCTTACTTAGCTCACTGTTATTGCCACTGCCATACTCCTAGTGAAGCAACTACCGGTAAAGGTAAAAATGTCCCGTTTCATTATTTAAAGTATGAAGATATATGAACAATTTCAACATGTTTTAATGGCTTACCTGCTTATCCAAAATTACTTTGCTCCTGTTTGTGGTCAACTTTGCTACGTTGCAACACATTGCAGTAGAATTTTGTCTATATTATCAGTCTACACGATCGCAGTGCCAAATGAATTATTTTCATGTTGAAAGCCGAACGTGACATTTTACTGGGGCACGTGCACCAGTATCAACAAACCCAACTCACCTATCGCAAGATAGCGCTTCTTAATTCCAGTCTTTTCCTCGATCTTGTTGAGACAGTCCGTCACGATGTTCTTCTCGTTCAAGAAAGCCTCGACGCGGTTTTTGATCTTGGTAAAAACTGAAAGCATGGTGGTTGATATGGTGTGAATAAAAGAGAGAGTCTTTTCTTACAACATCTAAGTAAACTAGCTGCAGACTCAAGCTCCGGGCTCCTTCCCTCAAGCGGATTGTGAAGGGGGATCAAGCGTCAGAGGAGAAGCCAATCAGAGAGCAGTGCATGCCTGCATCACGCCCATAAGAAGAGTGACGGACTGGAGAGGCCAATCACAACTCCAGTCTGTACAGACCGTCTAATACGCCAAACACTGCCTGGACCACAGGTGTGTGTTGGAAATAACTGACCATTCAAACATCTGGAGTCACAGTTGGTGGCTAGTGATGGGATTTAGGGCTCTTTGAGGGGATCCGGATCTTGGCGATCCGTTCCTTTCAAAGAGCCGTTCAAAAGAGCGGCTCTTTT
>JBBPCW010000037.1:12257102-12271816 GCA_037974425.1 Phenacogrammus interruptus
ACCTTTTTGTCTTAGCAACATATATTGACAAAATGCCACAAATTGAACAAAATGACAAGTTTATTTTGGTAAACAAATCACTGATCACTGATCAGGCCGATCAGCCCAAAAATCGTCCGTTTCCGATCGCTGGCCAATCGATCGTTGCATCCCTAGTTTTTCTCACTATGAGTGATATAAGTAAAGTTCTCATTGGCTGCTTCAAGAAGCATTCCAGCCTGAAATGCCCTTAACTTGATTGTGATTAGGCAAATTAAGAGATATGAGAATAAATGAAACTGGGTAAAAGTTCAGTTGGTTTTCAGTATGTATTTTTCTTTTAATTGACTTCAGTTTATTATGATACTTGTTTAGAAGAAATCATTATAATCTAACAACCTTTTATTCCTCTGTCTGCTGGAAAACATGCATCATTCAGTATCTGCACCTCAGGTTACAAGTGCGAGACAAACGTCAGACTGGTATTTTGAATGCTTTGCTAACAAGCCGTCACTTGCCTTTTCCGTGGCAATGAGGAACTGAAGAGACCATGCCAGGCTACTCTGAATTATTTTTCCTCCTTACTTTCTTTTTTCAGTATAAAGGAAAACAGTCATGAGAACTTACAAAGGCATTAAGTACACTTTGTTTATTTGCTGTTACATTTTCTGGGTAAGTTGCACTTCAGTGTCTATTGTGTACAGTTTTGGTTCTGTTTGTGGTTATGAAAGTATGAAAAGTATGTGGCAAGATCTAAAGTGAGACTGTAAAATGCAATGCTAGTGTCACAGTTATTACACATAATGTTCATTTTTAATGTAAAACACAAAATGTGCTGGTTTCTTAAGGTGGCCAGTGGTGTCTTTCTTGCTGTTGGCATCTATGCTAAAATTGCCAAAGAAAAAGGTACTGAACTGTCTTTCATTGCTAGAACAACGTCTGCCAGGTTCTTCGCTGCTGCTCCATATACAGGTTCAGTTTTACTTCCATTAGAGCAATTGCTGTGGTGATGTTGCAGATGTGGTGGACACTCTGGCCACTGATCCAGCTCTGCTGCTGCTGACTGTGGGCTCCCTCATGTTCATTATAACGTTCCTGGGCTGTTTCGGAGCACTGCGGGATGCTTCTATACTGCTGAAAATGGTAACTCATGCATGCATGATTAGGCAGATAGTAGCAGATATATTTGAATTATCATAAAATCATAAAAAACTAATTACTGATGTTCATACAAATATACATAAATACATGTATAAATGCAAATGAAATGGTAACTACTTAAATTTGAACAATTTAAATGTAAATGCTTCATATATGCAAAGCAAACAGACAAATCTGAACATTATGGACAGGATATAATTACAGGATCTATATATATATATATATGATTGTTATATTCTGTTTGTTTTCAGTTTTTAGGCATTTTAGTAATCATTCTTCTGCTGCAGTTCACTGCTGCTGTTCTGGGATTCATCTTCTCAGACATGGTAGATATTAACAAACTGTTCATTCTAAAACAAAGCAAATTATTCTTTTTGTATAAATTATTATTTTGAAAATCATTATATTAATCATTTGACGTATACACAGCTTCATTATCCAGTATGTTTCTGCCTCCTAGGTTTTGGAGAGGACTGATTTGTTAATGAAGGAGGCCATCGTACTCTATCGAGAGGACATGGATTTAGAGAATGTCATCGACTTTGTGCAGAAAAAGGTCAAAGCATTTCAGAAACACTGTCTGGGGACACTTGCTTGTAGAGAAAGTATGTTAGCCTGGTCAGTTTATTATTCTGAGTTCTAACAGTATGTTACAGAACAATGACTTATGTTTAACATTAGCTTAGTATTCGAAGTTCCAATAATTCAAAATTTCAAGCAGACCGGGTTTATGTGCTTTTTCAAGTTTAAACCTTTGAGAATATTTGTGGTCTTAATTTTACCCTTTTGTTCTGATCAGTTGTATCTAATGGAGTATCATTGCTTTTCTGCTGCAGTTCCTGTGTTGTGGAGCGGATGGTTACGCAGATTGGTCTCAGAATGTCTATTTCAACTGCTCTGACAAAAACCCCAGTCTGGAGGCCTGTGGTGTGCCCTTCTCCTGCTGCGTTCGACACCAAAATGAGGTCAGACAACAGACAAAGACCAAACTTATAAATGAAAAAAAAAAGTATAAATATTCAATAGTTAAAAGCAGAGATATTTGTATAACCGTCATTAGTCTGATAAAAAACATTCCTGAGAACTGCTGTATGTCCAAAAATGGTAAAACATCTGTCTGTATATCCAAACCTATTAAAGGGAATTTGTCCTTCATTTGCTGCAGTAAGAGCCTACAAGCACCTGGAAGGCTTCAAGTGAAGTAAAAGTGACCATTCTATCATACCTGAACACATCACAGCACACAGTATGAGTGGCATAAAATTCTTCCTCTGCATTTTAACCCATTCCCCAAGTGAAGCAGCAGGCATCCAGGAACACAGTGCCTGGGGAGCAGAGTGCGGGACGGTACCTTGCTTAGGTGCTTAGCAGTCTTGGGAACCGAACCCACAACTTCCTGATTGCAGGGCAAATGCCCTAACCACTAGGCTACCAGCTGTGAGCATGTTCTTGCATTCAGCCTCACAATCGTTAGGATTCATCCATTACGATGGCTGATTAGTTCTAGATCACAAACGCAGGTCTAGCTCATCTAAAATTACTAGACAGAGCTCCATCACTCTGGAAAAAGCAGTTCTAGCCTTATGGTGGGGGGCGCTATTCCGACATGTGGCACAGGGCATGATGAGCTTATGGGTGTAAGTGACCATTTGTCATTTGTGAACACACCACAGCAGACAGTGTGAAATACAAAAAAATCTATGTCTTTAACCCATTCACCAAGTGAACCAGCGGACAGCCAGGAACTCAGCACCCGGGGAGCAGTGTATGGGGACGGCATCTTGGGAACCTCAGTGGCACCACTATCTGTCCTGGGATTTGAACCCACAACTTTCTGATCACAGGGCTCCTAACCACTAGGCCACCAGCTGCCCCTGGTCCCCTTATGTCTGGCTCCTCCAGAATATTCTGTTCTGCTGGCCAGGCTTTTCTATGGAGACTTCTATGGAGACTTAAACTATGGAGACTTGAACAATTCCTCCAGGATAAATAAAGTTCTCTGATTCTGATTCTGACCTTATAGTGTATTTTGTGAATTTGTTGTCAGACTGTGTTCAACTCCATGTGTGGCTACGAGACCCAGAAAAGAGAGAAATCTTCACTCATCGCACACATCTACACTGACGGCTGCCTGAATAAAATCGTGCTGTGGGGGAAACAGAACCTGCTGCTGGTGGGAGGGATGAGCATCGGCTTACTGTGTCTGGAGGTGGGAAGTGCCTTCCTTAATACCTTTCATATATTCGTATTCTTTTGCATATTATGCCAGAGGTAAAAAAAAAAAAAAAAAAAAAGTTCCCTAACAGTTTAAAAATACAGTCAGACCGCATTTGTAATATTTTCCAATCTAGACTCTGCAATACCACATTAGTAGTTTCATTGATTTCCCAAGTGAAAATAAGTATGGAACACATTTCTGTACGTCATTGTTAGTTTCTTTGCTGAATGTGACATATTGGAAAAAATACAATTTAAAAATACTTAATAATGCTTCCATTTTAAAATGAAAGTTTTATTTGAATACACAATTAATTTGTTTATTTCCAATATGTAAAATTCTTCAGAATAACAGAAACTGCCCTCTAAAATTAGCAGAAAAAGTTTAATGTTTCTGCTCTGTAGAGAATGTACTTATTTACGCTTTGAAAACTAATTAAACATGTAATTCTAGCAGGGGCTCCGACTGCATATGCAAATGACCTGTGTTCTGAATAGACGGTCTGTATGTAGCCTTATCCAATGTTTCTCTGCAAAACTTCTGCTCCAATAACTCTACTGTTGTATAGAGATGCTCTCATGGTTATGACATCACAACCATGATTTGGTCCCTTTAAGCCTTTCTGTCCTGCAGTGACTGGGATTCACCACAGGGTCAACAACAAAAAGCCAGACAACAGATCATGTGTTAGACTATGCAGAATGTTTATTTAATCTAGAGATTTGACATCGTTTACAAAACATTTTAACACAGCAATCTATAATGTAATATGTAATGATGTATAAGCACTGTGAATTATACGTATTGATCTAATAGTGTGATTTTAATCCCACTTTCTTTCAGATATTGATGATTGTATTGGCAGCTGTGCAGCTTGGTCAAATCCAGAGAGTTCAGCGGCAGAGGAAGAAACCAATTAGTAGAGCAAACAAGAGATGATGAATTCTAAACAGATCCCTTATAAAGTGTCATATGAAACAACTAATTCATTTATAATCAACACATTGAATAGCATTGGGTAACAAAAACCTGCTGCATTACTTTGACCTATCCATAGCATAAACATGCCTTAAGTTATGGCAGATGCTACACACATCTATAATGACACTTATCAGCAAAAAGTAAAATGTGACTATTAAATTATTGGACATGATCTATCAAAACAGAATTTGACTGCTGCCTTGATAGCATGACTATGTCACTATTACATACACTACAAGGACAAAAGTATTGGGACACTGGACCATTTCACCAATAGACTTTAATGACATCCCTTTCAAACTTATAGACTTTAATTTGGAGTTGGTCCTTCTTTGCAGCTTTAATAGCTTCCACTCTTCTTGGAAGGTTTTCCACAAGATTTTGGAGTTTCTGTGGGAATTTGTGTGAATTCATACTGTAGAGCATTTATATGGTCAAGAACTGTTGTTAGATGAGAAAGCCTGGCTCAGTCATGCTGGAATAGAAAAGGTTCTTCCTCAGATTGTGCCCACAAAGTTGGATGCATGGTATTGTCAAAAATGTCTTGGTGTGCGGAAGCATTACGATTGGAATAAGGGTCCTAACCCAAACCTTAAAAAAACAGGTGTGTCCCTATACTTTTGTCCATATAGTGCAGCAGGGCTGAAGTAGAGTTTTACCTTAATTGCCATAATAACAATGGAATCAGTGATTTACTGTGGAATAGGATTTTTCACATATCAAGACAGTAATTACTAGAAAACTAATATTCAGACATTATATAAATAATCACCATCATTTCTTGTTTTTCAATCTAAATCAAATCATAAGTAAACAAGACCTTGTTTGCAAGATAATCTCCCACATGTGCAACAATAAATTAAGCTATAATGAACATATTATACAAATTGCTTAAAAAGCTGTGAGAAACTTCTGACACTAGAAAGTAAATAAAATGATGAAAAAATGTATTTTTATATTTTAATAAATTCTTCCTTTTTTGTAATGCATTTCTTGTGAATGAGCCCTATTTGGAAATGCTACACTATTAACGATGCCACTTTATGCCACCAATCTATTAAAACACCACTGTGTCTGTTGCTCATAGGAGGACACATGTGTTGGACTGTTTTGTTCTGAGCATGCTCATGAAGGCAAACTGAGCTGGATTATAATCTGTGACCCGTCCAACTGAAGTTTGAGGTGCCTCCAGAGACTTCTCGCGAGAAGTTACACGGTAGTGTGCTCTGAAGTTGCGGAGAGGGTTGTATCCTGCAGACGGAGTGTCTGGACATCGCAAGCCCTCCTTAATGAAAGACCCCTGCTGTGAGATGGCTACAAACCCGTCCTTGAAAGGCACAATTCCGATGATCGCCTCATAGATGTACTGGATATACAGTAAAGACCCTGTAATAACATGTTTACAGTAAGACAAAATACTAACAGGAGAAAATGCAAGTGTAGATTTTAAAACAAGCAAGACTGTACATAGAGGAAAAAGTCTGTATGCACAGGAAAAAGACCTGCTTATATGGTTTTTAAAAACCTGCTTAAAAGCCGTACTATGACAGCATGTCCTACAGTTAACAGCAGTGGTGTAACAGAATGCCACAAAGTACGGGTGTCCAGTTCTGGTCCTCGTGTTCCTCCTCAGAAACACTGACTACAGCTGGCAAATGAGTTCATCCAGGTATGTTTGACTGAGGGAAATCACCAAACTGTGCTAAGATTGCTGGTGGCCTAGCGGTTAGGGAGTTGCCCCTGCAATCAGAATGTTGTGGGTTCAAATCCCAGCACTGCTAGTGTCATAACTGAGGTACTTTTGAGCAACACTGCTTCCCGGGTGCCACTCATTGGTGGCATCCCACTGCTTCACTTGGTGAATGTGTTAAATGCAGAGAGAGAATTTCACATTGTTCACACTGTGTGCTGTGCTACGTTCACACGTGACTATAGGAGGCCACTTTAAGATAAAAAAGATATAATCCAAACCTGTAGCGACGTCCCACACTTTGATGGTTTTGTCTTGAGATCCAGTGAAAACATACTTATCGTTTACAGAGAAAGCTGCACACACAACTCCTTTGAAGTAAAAGCCCTAGATAAAAAAGAGATCAAAAATAGTGATAGTGTAACAGGGATAATGCACAGTGCAAATGTATAGGCACCAGAGTCTGATCAGTATGTGGCTGATACTGGGTTAAGAGGTCAAAGCGCTCAGTAACTGCCAGCTGACATTATTTTATTTTTTGAATTTCATGCTTAATAGGCTTTCTTTTAAAAGGGTGAAATGAATGAAAAACACAGATCAGTTCTCAATGATCACAGCTCCTAAAATAAACAGCAGAAACTTCATAGGGAAATATTGTAAGGAGTGGAGCTACTCAGTATTCTTTATGGCTTTGGGTTTTGTGGTACACTTGATAAAGTTTGAATAACAGCAAGTTTCTCATATTAAAGATTGGGTTTGGGTACATTTTAGATGTTTTAAATCTAACATTGATGACACATTCTGATTTAATAGTGGTTTTGTTTTCTCATCAGGAGAAAATTTGAAGCCAGGAAATTCCACCATCATAATATTCCCTTAAGCATCCACAATATTTTGCAGATTGGATGAAATATTGGTCCTTCAGGTTTTGATGTAGATTTAAAGAACTGAATTTGTTAGACTGTGCTTTTTCTAATAATCTCTAGAAAGAACATTCCTTACTCCATCTTACAGTAACATTTTATTGGCATAGTGCACTATAGACTATCGACTGTAGAATATCGACAGATTTTTAAATTATTAACAAACTGTCAGATAAAACTTGGTTGATTCTTAACGATCTGAGTTAGAATTTAGAAAACCATTTTGGATTTAAACTTTGGACAGATTTTAAGTTTAAGAGGTTAGGAGTATGGTCACGTTCATTGGAATAATAACAGATTCATGTGTTAAAGTTAAATATTAACACAACCTCTCCAGGAAACCTAAATATATAATATAAATAATGTCTATTAGACATTCTTCTGCCACATTTGATGCACAATATCCAGCTATTTATTGGGTTTGACATATTGTGAAAAAAATATGACTAAAGAAGAATGCCATTTTAACAAAGGGCACACTTTTTTTCAGTATGTTACATGTTTCAAAAATATGCAGAAATGTGCACTTACTTTAGTAAGTCAACAAAACATTTGATCAGAGCTGCCCACATTTTTACATAATATTTAGTTAGAATAGACCTGAATTTACATTAAAGAACCTACAAAATATTTGTTAATTATACACCAACTCCTGGATTGGTTCTATAGTGGACACATGGGATAAAAATCAAAGAATGATTGTTGACACTACTATTCAGCCTAACCTCTTCTACCTTGTATTCCATGGTATGGTCCAGCAACAGAGGGGTCAAGTTCCAGAGCTTCTGGACGCAGTCCTCTGAGCTGATCAGCGCGTGTGTATCCCAGTTACTCAAGGCCACACAGGTGATAGCAGCTCCATGGTGGTCCAGCTCTGCTGCTGTGGCGTTTTTGAAGTTGTAGATGGCCACCTCTCCACCGAGGGTGCCGTATAAAAGCCTGCAGTCATGCAGCAGAGCCATGGCTGACACTGGAGAGTGCAGCAGGGATAGAGAGTATGTTTCAAATGGGCCCTCTACACAAGGAAAACAGTCCCGCGCCGTGATCTCAAACAAGCACACTTTGTCCTCGTAGGCCACGGCTATCCTGTCCTCCCTGGGACTGATGGCCATACTGCGTACCTCAGGGAGGTTCTCTGGAGGGGGAAGGCACAGCGTCTCCTGGGCAAAGGCTAAAGGATAGATGAATATGGTGCCAGTGCGTAGGCCACAAAACAGCAGCTGCTTCAGCTTGGCCAGCTCCATACAACAAACCTCAGAGGAAACTTCCATAGGGTCAGAGGACATGCCTGCAAAACACAGAAACATCTCGGTTTGGAACTGTTGATGGAAAATGAAAGACTGTATTATAATAACAGTATTATTCACGGGAATTAAGCAACTTAATATTTACATTTACATTTATGGCATTTATCAGACGCTTTTATCCAAAGCGACTTCCATTTCCTAACTACAGGGGACAGTCTCTCCCTGGAGCAACTTGGGGTTAAGGGTCTTGCTCAGGGACCCAGAGGTGGTGTGCTGGAGGTAGGATTCAAACCTGTGACTTATTGGTCCGGAGGCAAGTATCCTACCCACTGAGCTACCTCCACCCCCAGATTATATGAGCGATTACTATGATCTAACAATATAATAATGTTCTAATAATGTATCTATTATTTGATCATCATCTATTCATTATTAGATAAATCCAGTAATGTTATAATTACTATAATGCCTTCATACATTATTATAGTAATGAATAATGAAGTATCAACTTATCAACTAATCACATGTTAAAAAATAGCGCTGATTAACCAAGGTGGGGGGTGATACCCATAGCGTAGCATTCCAGCCCCCATATCACAGTGCAACAGGTCTAAAATATCACTTAAACACTAAGGGCTGGTTTCCCAGACAGGGATTAAGCCTAGTCTTGGACTACCCTTTCCTTTTCAATGGAAAATATCTATTCCCAGCACTACATAATCTAGGACTAGGCTTAATTCCTGTCTGGGAAACCGGCCCAAAGCATTTAAGAGAACCTGGCGGTCAGAGCCTTGAGGGCACCTCATTCCAGCGCTAGCAGCCAGACACACTGGACCAGGCACTCAGACTCAAGCTGCGCTCGTCTACCTGTAATCTATTGGCTAACTCCCTGATAAATTAGTGAAATGCGCGAGACACCAAGTACAGCCTATAGGTATTGTACTGACTGAGGAATGAATTACATGTTTTTTTTAAACTAGTAAACAATGTTTACAAAATTGCATCAATCAGTCTCTTATAAAAAAACAACAACTGGTAGTTTTCCCTGATATGAGCCCTTTAATCATTCTCACTGTTACGATTCTCACGATTTTCACATTAGTATCCATGCCGTCATTCATCATGCTGGACACATTTTTAACTTTTTTAAATAAAAAGTTGCATCACAGTAGCCTCACAGTGCAGTGTTTTTATTAAATGCCTCTGTGGTGAAAACAGTTTCCTATTATCAGAAACACCAGTAACCAGACTACTGGCATTTAACAGCTTACAAAGGTGTATGAAATTGTTCAGGGGTCTTAATAACTACAAATTTGAAATGCGCCAGTGAGTTTTACCTTCATAGCAGTTCCATGTGAGCACTTTTCTTCTGTCTTCTTCTTTGATGAAATGGACAGTGTTGCCATCTTTCGATATGGCCACTAATGGGCAATTGGCTGGAATACACTTCTGGCTTTTATGTTTCGGATCATAGTCTAGTCGCCACAGTTTGAGGCGATTAGACCTGGTTGAGGCAGTGATGAGTGCACTGTTGTACACAGACACAAATGTGACAGGAGACGCCATTCCACTGAGAGTGTCCAGCAGCTGTCCAGTGGTTAAACCCCAAACCTTTAATTAAAATCATAACGTTTAATTCATTTGGATTTCTCATCTTATACACAAAGAAAAATGTTGTTGTTTGACTATCATTAGATTATTTATTGATTTTAGATAAGGTTAATATTGAACATAAAATCAACAGACTGGTACCAAACTTGACTTAGCCAAACAGATACGATTTTTGATCTTATGTTAGTGGGTACAATAGGAAGTTTAGAGTGATGGGATTATCTGGAACTGACCCGTATGATCTGGTCCTGAGAACCAGTGATGACCCTGTTTCCACGACTGCATGAAACTGCTGATAAAACTGTGTCCTCGTGCTGGAAGTCTTGGGCTCTCTGCACAGAGTTTGGCTTCACATGGAGCACAGCCAAAGTTTTCCCACACCCTTCATTAAAAAGGACAACAGTGAAAACCAATGAAGGTGTCTGGGGTCATTTATTACAAACCCGTCCAGAGATTAACCTTTGTCTAGCAGTTGATTAGCCTAAAACTAGTTTATTTAAAGTGAACATTATTCTCAGTGTTTTAAGGATACACCGTAAATATTTTGTCTCAGTTCGTTACATGTAATTTTGAATCAACTGGGGCAAACATAAAAAAGAAAATCACAAAAAATACTTGGTAGTACAGCTTAAACCGAAGTTTTACTTGGATGTTTACATCAAAATTCATAATAGGCCCTAGGCCCTAGGTGAGCAGGCATGAAATGACTAAGTTGTCCATATCCATACTACAATAAAAGCTTTTTCATTTCTAGAAAAATGCCATGAAATCCTTTTTTGAGCTTTTTGCACACCTGGTACAAAACCATTAAGCCCTCTGTGTCCACTTTAGTAGCACTCTCTACTCTGGATTGCTTGATGATGAACTGAGATTAAAATTACCTGCAAAAATGTTTTCCTCATCATTGGAATAACACAGAAATGAAGCAGGAGCAGGAAGCTCAACATTGGCCAGTATACCAGAGGCTGAAACCTATGGACAACGGTCATCAGGAAAGTTCCATCAAGATACACGGGGAATAATTCTGTGTAAAAAGTAAAGTCATGTCCTTGTACTAAATCTGAATATTTACCAAGTACATCAAGCGCTCCTGAGAAGCGATGAGCAGTTTTTCATGTTTTGCCAGTGTGACAGCACTGGTTACAGTGAGTTCCTGGGCAGAGGTCAGACGGTTGTGGGATTTCTGTAAGCCAGAGATTGGGTCATACAGCCAAAGCTGGCAGTCACTGGACATAATCACTAGATCCTGTCCCAGAACAGCAAGCACCAAACACTCCGCATTCACATCAACTTCAAAAAGAAAATCCCCAGTGTCTATGTTCCAGGCTTTGACCTATACATGAAAACAGGTGAAAAACATCCGAGTTATATTTTTACAATTATCCATTCTTTATATACCATATGGTATATGGTACTGGGGCATTACAATACTTTTGGGACACCCCAGTACCATATACCACATGGTGTATAAAGAATGGATAATTGTCCATTACACAAACAGGGACTTTGTGACATTCCATTAAAGTACAAAGACTTTAATATACCCCCAACACCATACGGACATAAATATCTGCCCCAATACTTTTGGTGTACATGGTATACATAAAACAAATTAACAGAACCATTTGGATCCTATTCAATTCCGTTCCAAAAAGCAAACACTGAACACTGAGAGTGAAGAACCTTTTCCAAGCCCCTAGAAAATACAGGCTCTTTGCAAATTCATGCTTTTTTCTGATGCCAAAAACCATTCAGGAACCTTCATTTGTACTAGTGTAGGGTTGACTATAAAGTCTGGAAGCTCTGAATGAAAAAGAAAGCAAGTCTCTCGTACTTGACTGTGTGTGTGGGAAAGGAGCACAGCTCTGGATTCAAGAACATGGATGCTCTCGGTGGTCCATGGCTGCACCGAGACTGCAGCCTTAATGCAGTAGAGCTGCTTTCCACTGTATACACTCCACTTCCTAATACAGCCGTCTAGCCCAGCAGACAAACACTGACCACCTTTATTCAGAAGTTTCAAACACTGCACAGCACCTGCAGATAGAGTGTTAAACCACAGACACAGACAGACACACAGACAGACACACAGACACACAGACAGACACACAGACACACAGACACACAGACACACACCAAACTATAATTAATAATTAATTAACATTAATGTTTCCAAAGACTTAATTTACTGGAAAAAAAATCAACCCTGGAACTAAACAAATTGCAGTCGAAAAAAGAAACTTAAATAAACAGACAACATTTTGTGTAAAAACAATAGACCAAAAAAGAATAACAGAAAAAAACATGGCTCAACTGAACTAAGGGACAAATCATTTAAATCATTGTTAGTTTTGCCTCTTGACTGAGCATATAATTATTCGTAATGTGATCATAAACAATAACATCAGAGATGAAGAAACTGAAACCTTGAAATAGAACTTTACATGAATGTTCATAACCCTTAAGCACTGTGACAACAGGAACTGGTTTCTGGCCTAGTCTCCTCTGTGGAAACAGGTATTTAAGTGCATTTTAAATCTCCACAGCTGGACTCAGGATGTTAGCCCAGTGAATAAAATGTCTTTTAATAGACACATTTTAAAGCTTCCCCCTAAAAAAACAAGAACAAAAAAAGGTTCTACAAAATATCAGTTTTAAAGACAGTGATAGTAGCTGGATTTGAAAATATATGTCTAACTTGTGGCCCTTGGACACACTAAACCAGAGCTGTTCACACTAAGGGGTCCCTCAAGGTTCAGTCCTTATAGGTAGCAATATAAATAATATGTATATTAATGATATTGCCACCTCCATTGTGAACTGTAAAGTACACCTCTATGCTGAAGACAGCAACATGTACTGCCCAGCTGTATCTGTTGGAGTAGCAATGAAAACATTTTTTCATTTCTTTCAATCTGCTTGTATGATCTCCATCCGTCTGCGTTCGTTTTAGTCAGAGCTCCTTCCACAGACCAAGGACATGTACGTCAGATGAAATCAGTTATTTAATTTGATCTGCTGCTGATCTTTTGCACATATAAAGCACACTCCAGTATTGTTGCTTCCCAATTGCACAATTTTTTGAATCACCTTTTACCGAATTCTTGCGTAGAGCTTATATTTATAGTTTATTTACTCAATAGTTTATTTACGGGGCAGCTGGTAGCCTAGTGGTTAGGGCATTCACCCAGCGACCAGAAAGTCTGGGTTCGATCCCCAAGACCGCTAGGCACCTTACAAAGGTATAGAGGTACCCTGAGCAAGGTACTGTCCCCACACACTGCTCCCCGGGCGCCGTGTTCCTGGCTGCCCCCTGCTTCACTTGGTGAATGGGTTAAATGCAGAGGGTGAATTTCGTGTAGTTCACACTGTGTGCTGTGGTGTGTTCACATATGACAAATGGTCACTTTCACTTTCATATAGCTGAGATGACAATAAGGTTCACTTTGACTTTTGAAATGAAGATGCCAATTTGCCACTAGGTTTGACATTCTGACCCCTGAGACCCGGCTTAGGATAAGTGGTTTAGAAAATGGATGGATCGATTAATAATTTTCACTTTTGTCACTTTCATATTTGTTACTCGTTTGATTATTTTTTTTATCATATCTGTTCATTCTCATTAGTTTTATCAGATACATGATCTGATTGATTTTAACTATTTTTATTCTTACATTTTATTGACTGAAAATGTCAACTAACCTGTGTGTCCTACAAATGTGTGAAGCACCTTCAGGTGCTTTAAGTCCCATGCAGTCATCACTCCATCCTCAGAACCCGCCATCAATATATTCCTCTCATAGCAAACATCAACTGCAGTGACTCCTCCAAAAACAAATCAAAACAGTCACTCTATGTGAGCCAAGAGCTAAGAGACTGAATTCAGTATTGCCTACAATAAGTCTTTGCTGGTGCATTGTTCTACTAATCATGGGGTTATAAAACCTATAAAAAGCAAGGATGCATCATGATACTGATGCATAATGATGCATAACAATGTAAAAACAAAAAGCCTTGGTTTTATTGTAAAACACATTATTGTGTTAATGGTACTTCCAGTCACGTGTGTATACTCTGTGGACTTGCAAATATAATATTCCAAAATAATCATATTAAATAGTGGTGATATCTAAGATTTCAGGTGCACTGAACTGTTTCCTAAAAAATGTAATTGAACAAAATGATTGCAAGGTGAAAGACAGAATGTGTGGCAGTAGGCAGAAGGGAATCATTATAACCAGCAAGCTTAAGTGAATGTATCCTACCCACTGAAATCTCAGAAAGCAGGCTAATGTTTTCAAAGCCAATGATTTTTTGGAATTTGTCTTACCTTTGGGAAAACTACTAAGAGTGTTTTTCAAAGGCCCTCCTGGAGCTTGCATGAAGCTACACTTGGGCACCAGCACTGGGTCTTTATAGGAATCAAACCAATCCTGGCACTGCGAGCACAGGCGTCCAATCAGACTTGGGTACGCATGAGCGAGAGCCTGCAGCCTGGCAGTGATCTCAGTGAACAGCAGGGAGGGGTCTTTAAAAAGAGCAGATCATGGTTAATACATTAGTAGATGTCTAAAAAAGTGTTGTCTTGAAAGTTCTTTATTTATAAAAATTTATTTTAAAAAATTGGAAAAAAATTTGCACATACTTTACTTTTACTACTTACACACACTTCATAAGGCACACCTATCTTGGATCAGTACTTATTACACACAAACAGGCACATACTCTCACACGTGGGCGTGCACATGGACACACACACACACACGCACACGCACACGCACACGCACACGCACACGCACACGGACACACGGACACACGGACACACGGACACACGGACACACACACACACACACACACACACACACACACACACACACACACACACACACACACACACACACACA
>JBBPCW010000037.1:12275582-12285773 GCA_037974425.1 Phenacogrammus interruptus
AATTTTTTCTGATGTTAGTCAACAAAGATCATCTTTATTAAAATGAACATCTACCATTTTTTATTAAGTCATTAAGAATTTGCTGTGAAATGTGCCATTCCAGAGAAACCCAGTTGTTTGCAGTTGTATTTTTATTTTCTAATACTTCCACCCCCCCTTCAACACCACTGTAGTTTTTTTGTAATTACTATATCCTATTAAAATGGTTTTATTTATATATGAAAAATAAGGGGAATAATCCTTAAAATTATTTTGAAAAGATGATGCACTAAAAATTTGTTTAAGATTTACAGGATGAGACCGCATTGTTCAGTTGCACAAGAATAAATAATGTTACACTGAATCAATGCTTGTTAACTAAAGTGAACAGCAATTTGTTAGGATTATTTTACTCACGTGCAACCAGTTGAAACTATGCAAGTATAATTTTTTTCAATGCATCATTTTTTCCCCCAATGTTGGCCATGTGCCTTTATAAACTGATAAATTCTCTCACTTGACTTGAAGAACTTGTGCTTCTTTTCTGCACTGATGTCTCCATCCTTCTCAGCCTTCAGCGCTGCGGTGCATAACAGCTGCCGCAGCCGAGCTGCCGTGAGGTTCCAGGAGACAATATCTCCATCCCGCTTTGGTCCAGCCTCAGATCCTGTGTCGTTATAATGAGGATAGTGTGTGGTGATTGGCTGAAGGACATATTTGGGGGGTATAGAGTTGCTGTCTTTGATGAACCATTGCTTAAGAAGTGCTGAGCCTTCTTGGTCAATGGAAAGTTTACTGAGCAGAAGCTCAAACTCATCTTCTGGTATGAGACGAGGGATGGAGCGGTGTCCATACTGACTGCCTACCAGAGCCTGGAAATACCAAGAAAATGAACTTAAAAAAAAAAGTGTCTACGAATGATCCATAACCCACCTTTTCACGAAGGAAATTGATGGCACTACTTACAACAAAATTAGGTCCAGCTGACACTTTTTGACATAACTGTATCTCCTGCAGACACAGCTCAGTTGTCATGTGATCAGCACTGATGAAATCACTCAAACCCCATCTGAAATCCACAGCCTAAGACAGTTAAATGTTTAGGGTGATATTAGAAGCAGAAAAGGAAATTGATATCAGACTTGTAAGAACAGAGAAATAATGTGAATTAGGCCTCTATCACAAGGGCATGTATTGTAAGTAGAGGAAAATGTGACAAAATGATTAATCATGGTAGTTAAATGTATATTGCTGCTCTGGGGAACAGATAGTAAATTGAAATACACTGAAGCATTCCTTTAAAAAACAACTGTGGGAAACAACAGTGGTTCTTCTATGGTAGTGATTCCCAGACCCCATGCTGGAGTACGTTCTATCTTGGGGTCTTTTCCACTCTAACACACACTTCAACACAGGAGGGATTTGTTCATTCGCTTGTTAATGAGTTGTGAACAGAAGAGAACACTACATTGTGCAAGACAGGGGCACTCCGGGACCACAGCTGAAGCAGTGTTCTATGGCATCGCACCACAGATTTTTTTTTGGCTGGATCAATAACCCCAAAATACTAACTCTACAATGTCACTCTCAAGGGGTAGTATACACTGCTCTGAGCAATGCATGGATATATCTGTGATTAAAGGTTCCTGAGATCTTAGAGACCCTGCTATTTTTTGTTCTGCCTTCTGATATTTGAGGGTTAAAAAACAAGCACAAACCTCAAAGGTTAACCCCAGATTCTGACAGAAGTCCTGAATCTCTGGATAGGCCTTGTCCCAAAAGGCAGTTCTTTCACTAGTCAATTCTGGCCAAGGAAATAAAATGTACACGTTACAAACATTTCCTAAGAGTAATGATACATAACTGTCTTGTCACCTATAGTTTGTACTTACTAGACACAACGAACAAGCAATTTCATCTTAAACTGCTGAATAGGTACCATTAATCTAAACCTTTAAAAACTCATAAGTACATTATGTCCACAAGATTCTGGACAGCCCTTCCAATTAGCAAACTGAGTCACTTGAAGGTGCAGACACTAGCATTCAGTGGAGTACACAAAGCAGCCCATGAGTTTAAGTCTGCTGCCTATTGGCTGGAGGGATCTGAAGCTCCCCCATCACTGGGTTTGGCTGTGGAGTAGTGGAACTGCTTTCTCTGGAGTGATAGAGCTCCAATACCTTTGGCATCCGTGATCCTGAACATCTTTACCTGAGCTTACTAAGGCTCCTGTGGCTGAATGCAATCAAATCCTCACAGCAATGTTCTAACATCTTGTAAAGTCTGTCTTTAAGACGTTACTGCAGCAAATGTGGGACCAATACCTGAACTTTTGGACATTATTGCAATACAATAATACTGTAGGATGAAGCTACACTCCATTACTATCACAGTGTAAAGAAATGGTCTTTCCTTAGTGCTGTACCTGAGCTGATGAACACTCGCACGACGTTGGAGAGAGGCTGCAGACCTAGTGTGTCCTGTCCCTGCAAGGCCTCCACTGGTACAACTTCCCTCAGCTCCACCACAGCCATTCCTTCTGCACGCTTTCACTACCTGCACATCTGCTCAAATGCAAGTGCACTGGCAAAACAGCATACACGGCTTACCTTGCAGCACTAACTGAACCAGTAGCATAGACCAGTTGTTGGGGTGTGTTCATCAGAACATGTTTGTGCTCTACTCAACTCGTCATTTCATCCACAGAGATCAAGTACACCAGGAGGAACATTTGTTTACCACCCACTACCTGGCTTAGTGATGGGTTCCCTTAGGAGAGGTAGCAGCTGCTATTCCACTTAATTACCTTGCGCAAGTTAGACAGCCTTTCAGCATAAAATGTGACTTTTGAGTAATTAATTACCTATGCAAAATTGGTGCATTTAAAGTACATTAGAAAATCAGCTAATGCATTTTAAATTTTGTTGACTTTCAACCAAAGTTCAATGAGTTCCTTAACCTAAATTTGTTAGATTACTTTAAGAACTACAAAAATTAAGGGAACCCCCATCTGCTTCACTATGTAGTAATATAACCTATGCATCAATTAACTGTGACCATCCGCAACGTTTGTTCCGTCTTCTTAGCCTCAAGCTGCTCCGAAGCCCTCAGTCGATTGTGTGGTCCTTAGGGTATCTATCAAGGGACTTAATTTGTTCTTGAGTGCACCATGTTGCAAATTGTATAGCCAAAAAAAAAAAGCTTAATTACATGCAGATCTGAATTCGCTTCAGGCGTAATTGCGCAACCAACAGATAATGGAAAACAGCATGTAAAACAAAACAAAACACTGAAGGGTTTGCTAGTAGCTTTGAATACTCAGGAGTGCTGGGCATCATGTGTGCACAAAAATATAGCCGAGAATCAAATTATGCTGCTAGTATTTCATTTCCTACAGTATTTATTATAATTAATTGAATAGATGTTCTAGTAAGACTCTTAAGATTCTGGTGGAATTTGTGACCAAACAAAGACAATAAATTCCCAAGTCGAGATATTTTTGGCAAACCGTTTTTTTTCCTTTAACTTGGTTAAATACAATTTTATTTTTTAAACAATGCTCCAAGATTTTAAAAAAAGAAAAACCTGAATCATACTGTGGTGATTTGTTCTGATGGCCTAATGAAACTTCAAAATTCTGATTCAGAAAAATCGGAGCAATCAGTCTCTAGTGTCTGAGCGCTGAGGTTTCCCAGAGAGGCATTGATAACGGAATCTACTGCGATAGTAACTGGTCAACAGGCACACGGCGTGCCCTGCTCCAGCTCCACGGACAGTCCTTTGCTCAAGAGGAAGGCTTCTTGCTTGGGCTCTCTTCCTAGGAACTTCTTCAGCATTTCAGCTGCGTCCTCTGAGCCTCCAGGCTTCAAGATACAATTCCTGTAGTCCAGACCCACCTGAAGAGCATAATGAATTACCATTAGTCATTGCTCTTTAGTGTGCAAGATACTGCTTAATACATGTACTTCACTTTAAACAATTAATACAATAGTGTGCTCTTTTCATGTCATATGATTCTCAGACATCCTGTAAAAATGACTAACTACTATTAATGACGCGTTATTCTGACCTTGGGGTTCATGACGCCCTCCTGTTTGAAGCGAGCGTAGAACATGTCCATGGAAAAGACTTCACTCCAAAGGTAACCGTAATACTGAGCGTCATAACCACCTGCCAGATGGCCAAAGGTGGCTGGCATGTTAGTACCTGTAAACAACGTTAGAGACAATACAGACTGTCAACTTGCACCACGAGTCAAAAGTCAAGCATCAGTAAGAAGATAAAACGGTGTGCTAAATGTTTATGTGGTCAAATGTATAATATACTGCTAATGTTAGTCAGAAGCACCTAAAAATATGTAAAATAAAAAAATACGTTTGAACTGTACCATTTTTATTTACATAGCAAAACACAGTAAAAAGGGTTCACCTGGAGTGGCAGGCACTCCGAGGATTTCCTGACAGAGCTTAGCATACTCCTCTGCTGGATCCACTCCTGCCTTTGTGTGCAGGGCTTGGTCTACTTTGGCCAGTACAATCTGCCTCAAGTTGAACAGACCTGTTAAATATACAGTAGCAACAAACAGCTTTTGTTAAAGAAAGTCCCTTTATCTCTCCCTGGGTTTGGCTAAAACATTATTAATGGCTTTATGCTAACATACAATCAACAGCCAGTCCTCTGACTGATAAATTAGAAAGATTTTATTATTTTTTGACTAACCAAACACGCATTAGAATATGACAAGAGTATAATGATGCAGACTCACTGTGGCTCAATCTCCATTAGAAAAACACTTGATTTTGCACACATGAATATATGATTACTATAAAGCATATATGCATGCTATATACTGGTCTTACTATCCAGAGCACACATTTTCAAACTGAAGAAAACAAGCACATCCTGATGAGATGAGTGATAAGAACTGCATTTCAGGTTCTTTCAGGGTCTTACTAGGGGCAGCATTATCCTTTTATATGTTATTCTCATATTGAAGCACAAGTCTGGATGAATTTTGTTTCTTTAACACCTACTATAATTACTATAAACACTTGGGTTCAGATTATTGTTTTTAATAATGGTGTTATCGCAAAGTGACCCACACTGAGCTGCCGGAAACTGTTTTGGGTTCTGCCCAATCATCAGGAGATTGCAAATTCAAATTCCATGACAAAATAAGGCAATAAATATCAGTGCATTGTAAGCCAACTTCAGTAACATTCTGGGCTGGTATCAGCTAAGTTATGATATATTCACTACCTTAATAGGTTTCTCAACAGTTCAAGTAAAAAACTTGACTAAAAACTAAAACTCCAGCCTTTAAGTGTAAACCCAAGATAAATCTGTGTTAAATGTATGTGAAAAGGAGGGTTATTACCGGTATTAGCAAGTCGTGATTTCATGAGTTTATCCAGGAGTTCCTCTGGTATTGGACTGTTGGTTTTGTAATGCTTGGACATGCGCTGTAGTGGATCCTTCTCCCACACCCAATTCTCCAGCATCTGAGACGGGGCTTCAACAAAGTCCCTCTCCACATGAGTCCCGCTGAACATGGCAAAGTCTGCCTGAAAGTACATACAAGCAGAACATGTCCTGAATGAATATCACATAATTATCCAAGATATAATAAACCTCAGAAATGTAGCTTTAATTCAGACCTGTGCACAGAGTTGGTGCATGACGTGGCCAAACTCGTGGAAGTAGGTCTCCACCTCATCATGCTGCAGCAGGGAGGGAGCGTCAGCTGTGGGCTTACTGAAGTTAGCCACCATGGCAGCCACAGCCATCTGCCTCGTCCCATCGGAGAGCAGGCAACCAGGCTGTAAGCCAAAACAGGCAGCATGCCCATACTTTCCCTCTCTGTGGGAGAGAGCATAAGTGGCTATTAATTCCATCAAACTGACTCTTAACTGCTACTACACAGTCACTTGTAGTGGACGGCAAGATGCTTGAATCAACAGTACACTTCAATCACCGTAACTATTCCTGATCAAACGGTTAGCCTTTTTTTTTTTTAAATAGACTAATCTCCTCAAGCCACACGGGTTTCCATCACTGGTTCTAATCCAGTACGGATTAATTAAATCTGGATTAGAAGAATACATCACATCCATAAACAGGCAGGTCTGCATGCAACAGTGACAACATAGCTGTCAATTACCAGATTTGTTTGTGATTGTACACTATTCACTCAGTTTCATCATTTACCATGGATTGCTAGCTAAGCCTAAAAACATCACTATTTTAACAAATGTAACAATACAAGCAACATCATACAATTCAGCTACACATAAATGGAACCACATCTGGAAGAATGAGGGAGGATTTTTAATCAAAACTTAAAAATGTTGTCATACCTGGGGAAAAGGTCAAGGTAGAATTGGCCCACCACCTGGTCAGAGGTCCGGTCCTTGACACAGTAGAGTGTGACATCATCATGCCAAACATGAGCACCCTCCACCTGTTGGAAGGAGAGGTTCAGCAGCTCCTGGTAGATGTCCAGAAGTCCACGGGTCACCACCTCCATTGGGAAATACTCTTTCAGCTGGTTCTGATCCACAGCATACTGAGTCTCTTCCACCTGGGTCATGTAGTAGCGTGTGTCCCAGGCATGCAGCTCACCGTCAAAGGGCAGACTCCTCTTCTGGCACTCCTTCTCCTTCAGCTTGAGGATCACAGCCCGCTCCTCCTCACCCAGAGGCTTCAGTTTACGGGCCAGTTCCTCTAATGGAGGGGGAAGAGGAGCAGTTTTAAGGAGATGAGGTTTCAAAACAGACCACACTAACCATAACCTAACAGTGACATCGAATATGTAAGTATTGCACCACTACTGAATCTCGAATAGTCTGAATAATCTACTGCCACTTCAAAAGAACAAATCCTACCGAGAAATGAGGCAACCTTCTTGGATGCTTTTGCCATGTTCATCTCCAGAACAAAGTCAGCATGGGTGCTAAACCCTAACAAAGCACTCTTTTGAGAACGTAGCTCCACCAACTCCTTCAGAATAGTGGAATTTTCCTGTGAGTAGACAAAGTACAAATAAAAAAAACAAAAAGAGTGGAATTTTGTGATCTTTGAATTACGTTTCTGCAAATAAGAAACACTGATGTCAGAGTGAGCCAAGTTTAGAAAAACCCCAAATAACAAATAATAACTTGGTAACAATGTTACCAGTCACCAAATTAGTTCAGAACTATTATGTAAGAAGCAAGTCCAACCTCTTTACAACGAGAATTGAAGGCTTCTTCTAATCTTTTGCGTGTATCAGGGACATAGCATTTCTTCATGGTGGGAAAATAGTGAGGGTATTTGAGGGTCAGCTTCAGCTTTCCAGTCTCATCTTTCTCCAAGGAATTGAGGAAATCTTCAGGAAGGCCACCTATCATATGTTCAATGTTTTTATTCATGTACTTCTCAACAAAACTAGCTAAAGCAGTATACAAATAGCAGTTTTGGTAAAATGTCACTTTTATGAAGAGAAAGCATAAAGCCACTTACCCAGCTCTTCCCGACTGAAAGAGAGACTAGTGGTGTCTTCATTCAAATGCTTGTTGAAATCAATACACAGTGTGCTAAGCTTCTTTTTGATCTTCTTGATCTCCTATTACAGTGAAAAAAAATACGCAGGCAACATAGTTGTTACATTGGGTTTATATAGAAGAATCCTTGGTTTGACAAAAATAATTAAAACCTATAAGTAATATATTTTGAGGACATTTAACAAACAGTAGCCTCTGAATGCCAGACCTCTTGTGTCTCCTTGGGAAGGTGAAGTCCATTTCGTTTTCCCAACTTGATCAATCTTTCCATGTATCTCTTAGCTTCAGGTGTAATACTTTCCTCCTCCAGTTTCTCCTGAAAAAATGTATAACATTTCAAGAAGATTACCTGAAATTGAAGGTTTTAAATCTCTGACCCAATGACAAGAGTGTCAGTAATGAAAGTTACAGCAACTTCTCGCCTATGTTGCTGGCAATGAGGGAATGCACTGATTGACCACTGACACCAATAACTATGGTGCTGCTGAGAAGCCAAAGCTTACATTTAACAAATACATGTAATTATCTACTGGCATATGCTATCGTAATATATTTTGCAGACATTTTGTGTTATACCTAACATAATCCCTCAACCATGTACAAACCTGTAGAGCTACAATCCTCTGGTACACATCTTCTCTCATGCTCATCTCCACATCAAACTCCGACAGCTTCTTGTCCGCCTCGGTGCTGGCCGTGCGGACATCCTTAGAGGAGGATACATGCTGAGGGAAATCCAGCATGTTCCGCTGGACTGGAAAAGAGCCAAAGAGGGTGCATGATGCTATAGGTTTAAGACCTTGGATCTACAATCTTGAAAAAAACGAATAAAGGTGTCAAATATGATTTAGATTTGGTATCAAGATCCTGTAACAATCCTGTAAACACTAAAAACAACGACTGTTGTAGGACATAGCATAACAACCGATCTGACGAATATTAAATATTACTAATCACAAATAACAAAAACATACTTTGTCTTCATATGTTTTATTTTGCTGGTCTCAGTGCAGAAAATCTGCACAAAATATGAACCTTTCAGTGCCTCTGCGCTGCTACAAAACAATGCCAAACACCATTGTTGTGCATGGGTCAGTCAGCCAGTCTTTATGTAAAAAAGTGCTGAACGGTGTATACCATTGCATGCAGCTTCCCTGCTGACTCAGACTTTTTTGCATAGCTTAACAATGGTCGTGCAGAAACCTGTTACGTTACTTTGTTATAAATTGAGCTCACTGTGTCAAGAGATTTGTTTCAGGTGAAAAGCAGAGCTTTAATCTTGGGAACCATGTTCAGGAATACTGGGTGCTCAGTTTAGGGAGTCATCTACAGCCGATTAATCTCTAAAGTAGTAGTGTTTAATACAAAACACCTTCTTTAAAGAGACACCTTCGCTGCAGTCACAAAACATGACTGATTACCTGTGTACTCAACCTCCACATCAGCAAGGATCTTCAGAGTGTTCTCATAACTGACTTGATCCAGATCCAAAGCCCCAACTGAGTCATAAACACTCTTGGTCTTTGCAATAAGCTCATCAGTTAGCTGATGAATCTGCTCTGGAGTCAGGTCCCAGCGCAGTCGATTATCAGCACAAACTCTGCTCCCACTGCCAAACACCACTTCACCTGTATGAGAATGACAACATTTTGTTTAATTCAAGATCCTTGATCATAAGTCTCAAAGGTAAGGAAGCATGAGCTTTTTAATGCAAATTTGTTTTTGCTGCACCACAGTACACATTATGCACACCTACAAGTCACATAGGATTGTAAAAGCGTCTACTAGATTCTACCCACTAAACCACTGGATCAGCTTAAGACAGCTGTTACGTACTGGCCCAACACCATTAAGCAAGTTGAGGTCCATCAACCTGTCCGGAAATATTCATTTTAGAGTGGCCAAATTGAGCAAATTGACATTTAAAAAAGGACACGTGTCTTTAAAAAAAAAACAACTCAAAGAACCAAAGACAAGTCAAAAGGACAAAATTATGAGGATGACAATCTGCACATGCTTAGCTTGAGCAGCTAACGTGCTAGCTTACGTTGAGTGGTGAGCTAACATGCTAACACAACAGCCTGCCATTAACTTGAGATATTGTTTTTAGAGAAACTGTCGAGATTACTGGATGAGAGGGCACGAATAACACGACGAAAAATTATAAACTAATAAGTACAGCAGATTTGTATTGTATTATTTAGCCTCGACCTGAGTTCTTAATAACACAGCCGTGCTGCACAGTATGAACACACCGGCTGCAGGAGATAACACTGCGTTTATATTGCTGGCTGTAACGTGTCAGAAGTAAAAGCCGGGCTGATATGCTCCTGAGAAATATTTACGAAACACGCAGACGCTCGATAATTGAAGACCTGTCTTACCTGTAGGTGCCATTATTCGTACGACTCAGTAAAATAAATCAGTGTGTCCTCCGTCAGTGAGTTCCTCAACCAGAAAGGTGGAAATCCCGCCCAAATAAAACGGTTGTGGTCTCCAGCTCAGTAATTAGTCCACAAGAGTGTCAATCAATAAGCCCCGTCCAATGAGGTGGGGATGCACCATACTACAGATTATCGGTATACATCAGAATCAGAATCAGAATCAGAATCAGAATCGTGTTTATTGGCCAAGTATGTGAGCGAACACATACAAGGAATTTGATTCCGGC
>JBBPCW010000037.1:12294992-12310599 GCA_037974425.1 Phenacogrammus interruptus
GTGGACGCGCTCCTCAGTACCGTGAGCAGCCCAACTAATCGATAACGGCATTCGTTGACAACGAATTTCATTATCGAATATTATCGATTTTATCGATTAGTTTTTGCAGCCCTACATATTTCCCCTTTCACAAAAGGCATGTCATTCTGTCGCTCAATTCTCTGTCAGATCAAGCAAGCACTTACACACAAAACAGCATGCCCACTCAGCCAACATTAAAACTTTCCCTGCTTTTTCACCTGCAGGCATCTCTAATTGGCAGTGTAGTGTAAGACAGCAATGGAATGTCATAGACCAGCGTTTCTCAAACTATGGACCAGTGCCGGTCCGTGAAAGGGCTCCTGCCGGTCCGCGGAGCCTTGCTTCTCAATGCTTCTCTCTCTCTGTCGTTCTCTCTCACGTGCCTCTCTCTCTCACTCTCTCTCTCATTCGTGACTTTTCCGGAGCGTGCGGATCGTCTCTCTTTCTCTCTGTCTCTCTCTCTCGCGCTCTCTTACTCTCTCTGTCTCTCTCTCGTTCCTGACTTTTCCGTATTTAAACCTCGGGTTTATATTTACATTTTCTTTAAGGGTAATGTATTAAACTGAGTTCAAAATGGAGAATGGGGGCATATTTATGGTTTACACTTTAAAAATAGGCATTGGGATAATTTTGGGCAGAATTCAAATGAGACGTTTTAATTTAGATTAATCTAGATTTATTCTAAGATACCAATGAGATTAATCTAGATTTAAAAAATTAATCTATGCCCACCCCTAAAAAAAAAACTTTCATAAAACACACAAAGTGAAAAAAATTCTAGGTTTCTTGGTTCTTATAGACATAGGCCCATCATAATAATAACAATAATAACAATTATTATTATAACAGCCTAACTACTACATATCTGTAACTTGGCAATAGTGTATTTATTTATGCGCATGTGTGAACCCGGTGTGGGGGATTTGGTGATGATCATTAATGCAGGGCCCTGCAGCCCCAAAGCCTGACATGACTGGTCCCCAGGACAAATAAGTTTGAGAAACGCTGTCATAGAATACACGTAGTAAGCTTCTGTGTTGGCAAACAATTCAGTAGACTCTACAGTTAACCTTAGGCTTTCTGTGGGTGATCTGGACCATTTTCTGTCTTTGCTATAGTAAAGTTAAAGCTAAAATGCTCTATTGAAATTCAGAGATGGACTTGCTTTATGTGTTTGATAAAGGAGTAGCTGTTCAAATTGTCATCTCCAGAGAGAGAAATCTTCTGCTTCCTCTAATTTCAGCTGCCCTGATTAGGGCTAACCCTCTCCATTTCCTTCTCTCCCCTGCATCTTTTTCTCTCATACCAGCTGCTTGTATGTCCTCCCTCACCACATCCATAATCTACCTAAAAAGCCAACTTTTTTCCTCTTCCCTTCAGCTCCATCCACAGCATCTTTCTCCTAACATACTCTCAGTATCTTCTCAGAATGTCCAAACCAAGGCAGTCTCGCTTCTCTGACTTTTCCCCAAACGGTCCAACTGGATTCTGATCTCATTCCTGCTTAGGGCTGTAACTATTTGAACATTTGGTGGTATGATTGTAGTCTGAGAAATAATCACGTTTTCACGATTATCACAGTTATTTTATTTGAATTCATTTCACAACTGTTTTAACATAAATCACACAAACACATTCTGTAAAGGTTTTAAACTTCAGGAGTTTGCTGCTTATTGCTGCTTTTCAGAGATATTGCTTAGAAAAATGAATTTGTAATTTGTATAACCATCTGTAAGGCTGTAACACATCCAGATCCTTTGACGAAATACACAGTTTATATATTTTCAGTTTGGACCAACCTGATGACTGGAATATAAATTGCACTGGTTACCTTTGAAAATGCAATTAAAATAGCTGCTTTTTGAAGATGCTGCATAGTTAGAAAAACAAAATCTGTAAATTAAATAAAAGTAATCTCTGTACACATATATAGGCAGCACAGAGATCATCTGTTGCTGCTAAAATACTTAAATGCAGTGACAATAAAAGAATAAATAAAAAAATGTAAAACATGTCTATATTTAAGCTTTAACAGTTCACAACCTCACAATGAGGCGAGATAATATTGCCGCTACTGCTGAACACTTTCTCAGAGGGGAACCTAGTAGGTTTTGTAGTAGCTAGTAGCTTTAGCATCTTTCTACACAGGAGACTTCAAGTGCTTTCTTTGTGAATATAGAGTAGCCTCGGTGGTGGTTGTCTCTTCTAACATGATCTGCGTGTGTATTGTTTTCGCCTGTGCGGGTCTTTGGTTACTGGTTGTTGTTTTTTTTGTTTTTTTTTGAGGGGTGGGGGTCTTACTGGTGGATTAACCGCAATGTTTCACACCGCGGTTTAACTCTATTCCTGATCCTGTCCACCCTCGATGCTCCCAATGCAAATCTTAACATTTTCAGCTCTGCCACCTCCAGCTCTGCTTCCTGTCTTTTCAGCCAGGGCCACTGTCTCAAAACCATCAAACCAGTAACTTAAATGTCTGTTATCAACTTCAAATGTTTATATATAGTCTACAGAGCTGCTTTAAATGTAGACGTGCACCCTTGTTTGTTTGAGGCTAATGTAATAGGCAAATCCCTCTTACAAGTGTAGCAGGGATTAACAGGCCAAACAAATAAAGCAAGCTGCATTCAATACCAATTAGATTTCTGAATTAACCTTTGCCGTATATTTTACCCTACAAAGCCAAAGTACAGTAACTACATATTTGGTCAAAATTGACTTTAGACTACAAATGGGGTTTTGTCATCTTTGTCATTGTGAGAAAATATCCTGGTTCAGTGTTGTCCCGTTTCAGAGGAATGATGGTGTCAAAATTGCAGTAACTACAAAACCTGGCCAGTTTAAAAACATTAAAGCCATTTTTTTCAGTTTCAGCTTTGGCGTAGTTACTGCACTTTGGCTTTGTAGGGCAGTATAGATGTGCCTGGTTGGCACATGTCCATTATTTTGTGACTACATTTTCCTATTTAATGCAAATAATCTCAAAAATCGTTGTAGGGGACATTGGTGAGCTTGCAACCAGTACAGAATGGCCTACTCCTTTACCCTCTACTGAGACAACCAGTGAGCGCAGAAGTTATTCAATTAGTTTTTCTTAACAGATGTAGAAATTACAGGGTAAAATATGTTATAAATAAACTGAATTTGTGTTTATTATTTTATCTTTAAAAAGAGCACAGGAAACTATTATACTGGGGGTAAATGCTTGGCTAAGTGCAGCAACGCCCTGTGCCATGTAGAAAGATTCAGGTTGCAAAAAGAAAAGAATGTCTCTTGAGACTGAATAATACTTCTGCATTTGTGCATCAGTGATCATGTTGCAGACCTTGTATGCAGATGTTCCCGTAAGTGTCTGCTAACGTAGTTGTAACATGACCATGACCTATGCTTTGGACAGTGTCCAAGATATAACATTGCGCCTTTTCTGTCTACTGATACTCAAACTGATTTAATACCTTTTCTGGTTCAGGTCAAGTATTATTTAGTTCTCATCCTGCCCCAAGTCCTGCTGAAGATCAAATTAATGTTTGCTTGATGTACAGATCTGCAGATGATCACTACATATTGAGATTTGGGAGGTGTGGCCTCTGCAAACTATGCTTACCTATGAACCTCAATTGAGCTTGCTTGCTTATTTATTTATTTATTTATTTATTTATTAACTATAGGCTGTTAAAATTGTAGTTTTGCTTAGTGGGGTGGGTTGTCATTGTCAGGTTTTTCCACATGGATGCATGTCAATACCGCTTGTGATGTTGTGTTCAGACATAACACTTTGTGCAACGAGTGTTTGACTTTTTAATGTTAATATGCATTTCACTCTTCTTTTTTTCTAATAGCTAAAGAATCATCATGGGACACACAAAGAAGACTGGCTGGCTCTCTGTTTCTTTTATTTTTTTTTGGTCTAAGACATCTGTTCTTACAACTCCAGGGACAAGACCGATTTTACATCATGAGTGCATGTGTGTCTGGCTGCCCTCCCTGCCTTGTCTGTCTTTGAAGAAACCAATGTAGCCTAAACTTTTAGGTCATAGCTGGCCATTTAGTCACAATAAATCCCTTGTTCAGTTTGTACAGAAATTTCACTGGTTCAACGTATGATTGTTCCATGTAACTAATCCACAAAAATAGATCAACTTAAAGGAATCACTGCAGTACGAACTGGCTGTGGACGTACTGTACCACCCGATAGTGATTTGCTTCTATGGTAACGGCTGGCTTTGTCTGAGCAGATGACTTTGTAAGTGATATGTACAATGTCAACATTGTGGATATTAAATGTCAGATTTCAATTGTCATCCACTGGTAACTACAGCCTTGATGTAATGCTTCAGACTGTAACACCAGTAATGCTGTGGTTGTCACGAAGCAGGTTTATATAATGTAAGCATGACTGAGTTCACTACAGTTGTCATTGCTTTTTAAATAAACAGTTGGGAGTTTTCCATCATTTGTTTGCTTTGGTAGTCAAATATGCGGGACTTAAGCCGGGGTGTTTCCTCCAATCAGTGTCATGGTCTGGTCTACACGTCACCAGCATCGCACAAGGACGAGGTTGCTAGTAGCAACCGGCCGGGTTATAGAGATTCAATTTAATGTGCGGAGTCGATTCCTTTGAACAGACGTCCGATTCATTTTCGGTCCTATCTGATTGGGTCCCACAAAAAATGTAACAACAGTTTATTAGTCCCACAGGTGAAAAATGTACATTGTTATTGAACCAAATGGCCAAAAAAAAAGAAAGAAGGAAAAGCACAACCAATGGCGTAAAATTTGTACAACAGTATAGTATTAAAAGGGCACCGTACAAAATTATATATGTTTTTACATGTTATACAGGCGTATAAGTAAAAAGTTTTGTGTGTGTTTTCAGTTCCTGGTGTGTGGATGTGCAGTGACCTGTGAGATGTTGGTTGTAAAGTCTGACAGCAGCTGGAAGGGAAGACTTGAGGGTGGAGCAGTCTTTAATTCCGTCTCTTCATTATTCAAAGACTCAGTGGATATAACGTCTCATCTTTCAGTAGTGGAGTTGGACTCAGGGTACTTGAAAGACTACAGTATATAAGGAAAACATTTTATTGAATCATCGCAGGTTTGTCAATGTGCTATACTATGTAATTGTTTCACGAGCTAGAAGTAAAGGTAATCAATACCGCATGGTGGTCAATTCGATTCAAACTTGTGAATCAGTTCAATCGATTCATTTAAAAAAAATACTGATTTAAAGGACGATTCTTTCAAGAATCGAATCTTGTAAGTCGAGCGTAGCTGAGGAAGACGGGTAAGGAGCTAAGGGGAGCTTTCCATAATCTCAAACTTGTATTATTTAAATGTTATTGTACACACAACATGATAAAGTATAAACATACGGTTACTTTCTGGAGTAATATTGGGAAATTTAAATGAGCTCAAACGAGATTGCTAATGTTTGTTAGCTGGCTAATGTTAACGTAGCTTTGGCGAATCTTTTAAAGGCTCAGTTTATTGGATAACGTTTCATATTTCAAAAGATACATTTTAATTTTTAAAGTTCCAGCTCACGCAACATACTTCCTAAAATATTTATGGTGGACTTGTGACCAAGTATAGCTCCTGGCAAATGTTGTTAGCATAGGTTAGTTAGCAGAGTTAGCCACATAGCTGTAAACAAACAAAAGATGACAGTTAACTTGTCCTCAAAGTCTCGAAGCATAACATGGACTTCACATTGTTTTGAGAGAACTGAGTGGATTACATGACCCCAGTTTTTGTCTCTGGTTCAGCAGAGCAGGATGCTGTGCAGGACCTGACCGTGGTGGGTCTGGTGGTCTCTTTGATCTTCAGCTGGAGAGAGACCCTGTTCTGCTTCCAGTCATGCACTTCTGACAAAACTAGAGCTGTAAATTCGCATCCCTGACCCTCTGCCCCAGTATGGAGATCGTTGTGGCCAAAATCCTGTGCCTGATCGGGGTGTTTGCCCTCATGCTGGGGGGGATTCTCATCCCTGTGCGTGTGATGCAGTCTGACTTCGACAAGGCTGCAAGATACAGAAAAGCGGTAGCTTTCAGCAACTCTTTTGGAGGTGGAGTGTTCCTGGCCACCTGCTTCAATGCACTTCTGCCAGCTGTTAGAGACAAGGTAAGTTTATAGACATGATGCCAGTTCTCTAGTAAAGCCCAGCACTGCGTATATGTTATCAACAGTGCAGACTTTAACTTCAATTAAAGCTGGGCAATATGGCCTGAAAACTCCGAATTTTTTTCCAAATAAATCCCACCTACCCATCTCAAAATCAAACTACAGATGACAAATAAATGGTTCAAAACAAGTTTTAACTTTTTGTTGCTTCTTAAAAAAAAGAGCTAAAGTTCAATCTGACACAAATATTAGGTTTACATCTTTTAGCATGTTAATGAGTCCTGGCTTTTCCACAGTATGTCTGGGCACCATATCTTTTGAAATATACATCACGACAGCATTTGTTTTTGCCTTCCACTGTGCCCGGCCAAGGCTCACGGAGGCCGGGCTGATTTTTTTTGTCCCAGTCCAGCCCTGCTCTAGACCACGCAAACCTGCGCAAGTCGGTGTTGAAGTACAGTAACAGTACAGGCGTTCTGCACGGCATCTGAAACGGCACCGCTATCTAACATAGAGTGGCTGTACTGCTTAAGCTGTCGGACACAGGACTTGTTTGGTCTGTGTCGGGTGGAACAAAACCGAACCAATTCCATGTTACAGATGTAGCAAGACCTTTCTTGGCTACAAGTAGTGCTACAGTGTTTGGGTGCGCTGTGCTAATTTACCCGTGTATGCCGGTGTGTCGCATTAGTTCCACTTTTGGCGCTCGTGTGTAAAATAAGTAATAAAATCGATTTCATGTGTGTGTTGTATGAAAATGCATGTGACAAATAAACAACCATCATCATCTTAAACAAAAGTAGTTTGATGTAAAATGATAGGAATTAAGATATTTATTACACAAAGCCAGATACAATCCAAAATGATCTGTACTTACTCCATTACTCCAACAGGGACTTTAATGACCTCGCATTCAAATACTTTAATATGTAGTCTGACCCCTCTTTGCAGTTAAAGCAGCTTCCACTCTTCTTGGAAGGCTTTCCACAAGATTTTGAAGTTTCTGCCAATTAATTCTCTGGAGCTTTTATGAGGTCAGAGACCGATGTTGGATGAGGAGGCCTGGATCACAATCTCTGTTCCACCCCAAAGGTGTTGGATGGTGCGAGTATTTATGGAGCTTGCTTTGTGCACTGGGGCACAGTCATGCTGGAGTAGAAAAAGTCTTCCTCAAACTATGTCCACAAAAATGGAAGCATGCCGTTGTCCAAAAATGATTGGTATGCTGAAGCATTAAAACAGCCTAGCTCAATCTCGGAGCCTGAAAATCAGGCGTGTCCCAATACTTCTGTTCATATAATGTATGTCACAAAGCTATTGTAGAACAATGGTTGCATGTTGTTCACAATTTGAAATTGCTTTTCATTGGGTAGCTTTTAACATTTTAGGCATCAGGTTGAAATGTGGACCGCCCTGATTCAGAGGCTTTGAACATTTTAGGCATCAGGTTGAAACATGGATCGCCCTGATTCAGTAAGAGCATTGCATTTCACATCAAACTACCATTCAACAGTCTTGAGTTCCCCTTTAAGTAATTTTTAGTATCCTGCTAACTGTATTTAGTAACTGTCATTCTTTCACTTGGTTAGATGCCAAATCCTTTTTTTTTTCTCTCTCTGTGTGTAACGGATGTTATCGTCTTAGTGCCAGTGTCTTGTATTTGTCCTCAGGTGGAGGAAGTCCTGAAAATGCTCAAGGCAACTACAGACTATCCGTTGGCAGAGACCATGATGATGCTGGGCTTTTTTCTCACTGTGTTTGTAGAGCAGGCTGTGCTTACTTTTAGGAAGGAGAAACCTTCTTTCATCGATCTGGAGACCTTCAATGCAGGGGGTTCGGAGGCCGGCAGTGACTCAGAATATGACACGCCGTTCATTGCTCCCCCTCGGAGTTCAGCAGGCCACCAGCACCACTCACATCATCATGGACACTTCAGCCCCACAGAGTTAACTCGTGCAGGGCCCCTCCGACTCGCCAGCCTGGTCCTGGCCCTCTCAGCTCACTCAGTTTTTGAAGGCCTTGCGCTAGGCCTTCAGGAAGATGGGGCAAAGCTGGGAAGCCTCTTCATTGGAGTTGCAATCCATGAGACCCTGGCTGCCGTGGCTTTGGGAGTGAGTGTTGCTAAAGCAGGCCTGATGCTGTGGGATGCCAGTAAGCTCGGTATTACTGTCAGCCTCATGATCCCTATTGGCATTGGCCTTGGAATGGGCATTGAGACGGCCCAGAACCTGGCAGGAAGTATTATTTCTGTGGTGCTTCAAGGCCTGGCAGCAGGTACATTCCTTTTCATTACTTTCTTTGAAATTCTCTCCCGGGAGCTGGAGGATAAACACGACAGGCTACTGAAGGTGCTGTTCCTTATCTTGGGATACGGTGTGCTGGCAGGTCTTGTGTTTATCAAATGGTGATCTTGGCACTCCAGGGGTGGAAGAGGAAGTTTTACGGTTTTATTTGCCAGTTGTTTAACCTGCTCACCAGCGTAACCAAAGGACCGGTTCAGTAATTCTGCTCTTAACTGACTTAACTGTTTGTCACTTTTGGATTCCTACTTCTAACTTTGTATTTCTTTGAAGTGCTACACTGGATATGCAAGAACAGTCGTATTTTAAATGTGGAAACAGGTTTTCAAGGCACACTGAAGGGACATTATTTATTATTGGGGATGCTACTACAGTAGATTAGAGTATGTATTTGTTGGCCCTGATTCATGTGATTTCGAGTGATGTCTGTGATTAAGAGAGTGTCCTATGTTCATTTCATTTTTTATTCTTCATAATGCCCTTAAACATTTACACAAATATACACAAATATATTGAAATCAAATACATGTACAATTACAGTGTTCCAGATATTTACTGTGATTATATGCTACTGAAATATTGAAGAACATGTAAAATCGTAAGCAGTGTTGGGATATGTGTCAAACTGTCAAACTTAATCAGGTGTATTTTCTGAAATTAAAATGGCCTAAATATAACTAAACATGCTCTTTATTATAGATCAAAAGTGTACAAGCTCAGTGCGTAGACTGCAGGAGCTGCTGTAGATCACCAAGTGAAAAAAGGGTGAAACAAGTTTACTTTACTTAATGGCCTGTTTGTCAGCCAATAGCGGAAGCTGCATTTTATTTCTCATGCAGTGATATTTCAGTGGCACTTTTAGGCAGATGTGGTGCTGTAGTCTAGCTGGAAAGTTGACTTAACCATATCTGAATATTCTATTTGTTGTTACGTTCTTGCACTTTTGGTTCCACCTGTATGTGATGTTTGTTTTAGGCGCTATGGTGATTTGTTTTCGATTTTGTAGCTTATGAATTCAGGTTGTTTCATTTCTTCAGTTAACAGTGGTTTTGCAAATGTGATCTAGTACAGTGTCTAAATGATCTAGTACAGCCTCTAAAATTATACTCTGTAGAAACTGAAGGGCTTATGCTCTTAGCCATATCAGCAATATGGACAAAATTCCATATGAAACCTAATCAAACCTCACCAAATCATTATTTCAGTATGACATGATTCTGTCAGCTTTCTGTATTTCATGCTAACTTTGCAAAAAAAACAAAACAAAGCCAAATAGTTTTCTTATCAATCTTCACAGCGTTTTCTCATATGTGTAGCAGTAAACAATGGCCACTAAAACCTAATTCTAATGCTGTGGCTAAACCACATGGCTCTAACACTGGTATGCTCTGAATGTATGTAAATGTAATTGATGTATATTATACTATTGGAAAGCATTCTGTAAGTTACTAATTTGGGTGTTTTTTTAAATATATTTTCTATACTTAATACTGGATTTCATCTAAAAATATATATGATCTTAATTCTGTTCTGATTTTGAATCACATTGAAAGTCTCTTTGCATCCAATAATTTTAAGACCCTCTGTGGTGATTTTTTTTAAAGGGAGATTGCTGTATGCATAAATATGCTGCAAGCACAACATTTTTGGTGTGAAAATAGGTTTAATGCCTATATTATGCCTATATATTTTTTTTATTCCTGTTGTAAAAGAAAGATCTGTCAGCAGCCAATGAAAACATCATTTAGCCTTGAATAAATCTATTTTCATTATTCCCTCAAATGATGAGCATGGGTTGACTTTTTTTCATTCATGCCACTTTTTGAAAAGGCTGTTTTGTTATAAAAGGGCAGAAAAACGATATGCTACAGTGTTCTGAAACTTTTACTGACTCAGCGAGATTAATGTAGGACATGTAGAGCCTCTACTAGTGCCACTTGTCTAGTTGGCATTTTCCCCAGGTACAGGAAATTGATCTAATTGGTCCAAAAGCAGTCCAGTTGGATCACAGACAGAGTTTTTGTTGCTTTGGCTCTGAACATCAGCAAACTGGAGTAGTAGGTGACGATATTTCTAGGGTACAATTTTATCAATTAGTTCCTTTTCCACATTATTCTTTTTGATACAGGGGTTCCTTATTTCAGGGGATCATAAGTAATGGGCAAAGTAGCGGAACCCAGAATAAACTTCCCATGTTGAGTGTTGGCAAATCTTTTGAAGTTGATGACTGGTTAAACCTTGTAGCCTGCTAGGCCAAATTTTTATGGACCGTGCTGTTCTTAATTAGAACTTTACCTTTACAGTAAAGCTTGGATTCTACCATCTTATCCCGAATCAGTTACACAATTCTTAAATCATGTTATTGGCCAGCAGTGAATTAGGAAGTTGTTCTGTTTATTTGTATGTTCTTCATTTCAGGAGAAAGTAAGCAATTGGCAAAGTAGTGTAATCCTGAGAACTTGCCGTATTCAGTGATTGGTAGCAAATGTTTTGCAGTCGATGACAGCCTTGCCTAAACCTTGCAGCCTACAGACTTCAGTCTTTGTCTTTAGTAAATAAATAAACTCAGGACAGGTGCCTGGCCAGGCCTGAACATTTCAAACTCTTTGTATTAGGGGGTAATGGGGACATATGGAGGGTAGTGGTTAGTGACTTGCCCCTGCGAATCCCAGGACTGCTATCTGTCCTTATAGTCATGTGTGAACACACCACAGTGAACAGTGTGAATATTATTCTCTGTGTGGGCATGGTATCTTGCTCAGGGGTACCTTAGAGGTTCCACTGGCTGGCCTGGGATTTGAACCCACAGCCTTCTGATTGCAGGGCAGATCCCTAACCACTAGGCTACCAACAGACACAATAAAGGAAAGGTTGGAACTAAATCCGATGGGCCGAGTTTTTATGGGCTGCAGTGTAAGAACTTTACCTTTCCAGTGACACTTGGATGATGGCCTTTTGCCCAAGGATTGGAACGAGTTCTACCTTCTTATCCAGTATCAGTTACACATAATTTTCAAGTCAAGCTGTTATTTGCCAGCAGTGGATTAGGATGTTGTTGGATTAGGGGAGTGCACATGGTTTGATTTAACGCACTGTACAAGGACTAAACCTCATTCAAGGACTAAACCTCAATCACCTCTTGAACCTCATTTGCAGTATTCAGTCATTTTCAGGATAACAAACACAATGGTACAGACTCATAATTTTGCGCTGCCAGAACAAAGATAATACATTTAGGCCTCGCTTCATTCAAAATACGCCAAGGTTTTCCCAAGGCTCCAAAGGGACAGAAGAGCACCACCAGCTGGTGTGTGTGTGTGTGTACCTATCTAGAACAAAGGTAAGAGTGATGCCATGGCAATCCAATTAGACTGTGAATAAATCCTCCTTGAATTACAATGAGTTACAACACAAAGAGTTTCAACTGACAATGCGTGTAATAACTTAAGGCCTTTTGTGGCCGCTCAGGCTCTCTTGGATCAGCAGGGCTTGTAGACAACAAGCCCTCCAGCTGTCCCATGAAACATAGTTTGTGACCTGTATGAGATAAAACGAATGGAATTTATTGATATATTTTACATATACACTAAAGAAGTTGTTCACTAGTTCTAGATGCATGTTTGCAAGAAAAACTTGAATGTTAACGCAGTGGTTCACGCTCCCAAATATGGTTCATTAAAGAGCATCTATTATCATCTATTATCCTCCGTTTTTTAGAATAAGAGTTAAATGTAGTATAATGGTGAGATCAGTTTTAAAGGCACAATAACAGAAATAGCCTGGTTGCTTATAAGGCATAAAGGAAGGAAAGAGAAAATGGATTTAGAAATTAATTTGGTGCGTTTATCTTGTGGTTTGGTTTTTGTTTATGACAACAACACCAAACCACAAGATCAACGTAAGACATGGGCCCCATTCCACGGAAGAGACCCAGTGACAACTTTTTGCATGAAAGTACAGATTTTAAGCAGTTCTTGACGCGTGAACACCAACGTGCCGAACCCACGGAGCTAGGTATGTCCACGGCTCGTGCGCAAATCCTCGTGGTGCGGCACCCACACGGCACCGAGGTGTGGGGTTTTATTACCGAGCCCTAATCCTCTTATCGGCCCAGGCGCTCAACCCGCGCGCCTACGGGGCTGGAACGGAGCCTCGCGCGCGCTATCCTGATCGCCTCGCGGGTGGAACGCGCTCCCACAGCCTCGAGCCCCCCGAGGCGCCATGGAGGAATTTCTGATCCCAGCGGACGCGGAGGAGACGGGCGGGTCCCGAAGGCCCGGGTCGTCCCAGAGCGCGAGGGAGGCGCTGAGGAGCGCGTGCGGCGAGAGCGTCAGATCCTACCTGAGGCAGTACGTGAAGAGGAACGGGCTCCTGACCATCTCCGTGCTGGGGGTCGCCACGGGCTGCGTGCTGGGGTACATGCTCCGAGGACTGGAGATGTCCGCGCAGGTAGTACCACCACAAAAACAACAGTTGGAGGGTCCACTTTTACAAACAAAGAGCGAGATCATAGAGGTCGAGGTTTAGTTTAACAAAGGTAAACTATGTTTAAGTGTAGTGTAGTTTACATTGCTGTAAATGATTATACAACTCACTACAAAACTCCTCTTGACATGGGCTTATTTACCTACATTTTTCGATCTAAGGTTGTCCACTCAGGTAGGACCAACACACTGACTCCTAAAATCATGAAACGAGATTAGTGAGTAAAGAACCAAAGATTCCCCAAAGGGAAAAGGTCTTAAAGGAACCAAAAGTGCTTCTTCTGTGGCTCCATGCAAAAAAACTTTTAAGCACTTTAATATTTAACTGTAGGTCAGCATGGTCATATTGCTTTAAATGATTATATAAAATAAACTTAAGTGGCCCCTTATATTCACAGGCGAACACTACATACCACAGCACACAGTGTGAACAGGGTGAAATTCTTTCTTTACATTTAACCCATTCACCAAGTGAAGCAGCGGGCAGCCAGGAACAGGGTGCCCGTGGAGATGTGTATGAGGACAGTAACTTGCTCAAGGGTACCTCAGTAGTGTCACTAGCAGTCTAACTTCACAGACCATTACAATACAGTAGATAGAATGATAAATATGACAAAATAGCTGGTTAGTACATTTAGTCGTAAGCAAAAAGCTTGGTCAAATTGTTTTGTTGATTTTTGCTAATTTTCAAATTTTGCTAATTTTCTAATCACAGTAGCTGTGTGCAGAAGTGTGTTCTGTGTACAAAATATTATACAAATACAAAATATTAACCAGGGCAGTGTCAACGTAGGCTACAGAACTCCTGAAACTCATAAAAACCATCCCTCTTTATGTAAATTCTGTCTACTTAATGTCTTACTTTTCACTGGTCTCTCAATTAGTTGTTACTACATTAGCAGGCTATGTTACGTTTGCCGTTCTGTTCAATCTGACACCAGAAGCTTTGGATGGAGAAATGTGGACCATTTTTGGCCCAAAGCAACATTTTTTATTTAGCCTCCAAACATCCTCTTAATTGTTCGAAGGTGTTTTCTCCAGTGCTCTCCTTTGTCCTTCTGTTGACGCCTCCCAAACAAAATAAAATAGTTTTAATATGAATATACACACTGTGTTCACGTATGTTTGTGAATATATTAGAAATTAAGGCTTGTAATTTAAAAAAATGTCACAGCCACAAAGATCTACTATATCATAGTTTTTGTGATGTCACAAAACCAACACATTTATATTTACATCTCGTTATTACACCTATAATGGTCTAGCCCCGCCCATTCATGCTGATGTTGAAAGGGGTATTTCAACATTGTACTGTGCTTTGAATAAGATGCAATAAGAGGGCAGAAACAAGATTATTTATGGATAAAAAATCAACTAATTAAGGGATAAACATTCTAATTCTAAATCATATTTTACTACACCCACACATTACGAAAATAACGAAACAGAAAGAAATGAGGTATAAAAAATACCTCAGCCAGTCCGTATCTTTAATGGTTTAAAATTGGCCTAATAGTTTTATTTTTGTTGCATAACAATACTTTGGTTTAACAAAGCACCTGGCAAATCTCACCTGGAACTGTGATTGGTCACCCTGTCAAAACACTGCGAACAGACGGTATATCATGCAGCTCTATTCCATATACATCTAAAGATTCTTCTTGCAGCTTGAAAATGTTTTTTGTGCATTAAAATGCTGACTGACATTTGCAGCTTGAAATCCTAGCTTTGCAAGACTTCTGCAAGACGTCCAGAGAACATGCTCACACTGTTCTCTATTAAAAGACATTTAAGAAATTAGAAATGAGGAATGACTTTCTGTCCAGTGGTCATAGATAAGGTCAATGTTAGAAAGTGTTTAAGGCCAAGCCAAGCTCTGTTGACTGTAAATGCAGACACAGGCCAGTCTGCCAAGGAAAACAGTGTGGATCGTCTAGGTCCCCTCATGCGTGATGTGTGAACTACGCCAACAGGTTAATGAGCTCTTGAGTGCATGACTTAGCCAAAGGCCAGAGGAAAAGTTGGCTAGTAGATCTGCTACACCAAGAAGCAACAACAGCATGTTACATCATCCTCTTCCACAACATTATACCTTGCCAAAACTTGAGAACCTGATCTTATGCCAAATTCGTAGTGACGTAAATAAAACCCCACTTTTGGTTGCCTGAAGAACCTTTCAACTGCCTTTCTTTAACGCACCTGTCTACCACATCTGTAGACATGGAAGCCCAATTAAAATAGTATGTTCACATTTTTCAATGTCTGAAAATAATATCTTATTGATATTTTATTCTATGTCTGACAGAAATGGGTGTAGGTAATAATTCAAAGAAAACAAATATCTTGTTCAGTCTTAAACAAAATGGCAGTAATTAACTTCTTGTCCTCATTAAATAAGATGTGATTCAGGTGATCAATAATCAGTCCCTCATAAAGCAGTATGAGGTGCGTGTGTAGGAATTTAACAGACACTGACATGGAATAGTTACCACTCACAGAGATGCTTTACAAAATAAACCGCAGTGGTCTTTTATGAGTACATATTTGTGTGTATTTAATGTGTTGACATACTGAATGTATATATAAATACTGCTCAAATAAAGGTAATGGAACACTTAAACAACACAATGTAACTTCAAGTCAATCACACATCTGTGAAATCAAACTGTCCACTTAGGAGGC
>JBBPCW010000037.1:12310809-12328101 GCA_037974425.1 Phenacogrammus interruptus
GTAGAGGAAGTATTTCGTGCTGTTCACACTATGTGCTGTGGTGTGTTCACGTATGACCAGATTTTGAGCAATACATATATATATATATATATATATATATATATATATATATTACATGATTTGTTTCTGTTCACTGAATGTTGGCAACTGCTCTATTTTAACTCTATTTAATTTTTTTTCCTGGTTTCCTAAAAGGCAAAAATTTATTTTTCCTTTCCTGGAGAACTCCTGATGAGATTGCTTAAAATGCTCATCCTGCCCCTGATCACCTCAAGGTAAAGATGTTTTATTGATCTGACCTTATTAGCATTATGCACTAAATATCCATCTAGCACTGTAGAGTTTGTCCACGCAACTGTGGTTACATTTGTTACAAATCCACTCTCATTGTAACCTTGTCAATATGTAGTTTAATGTCAGGACTGTCATCTATGGAATCCAAAGCCTGTTGTCGTATGGGTCTTCTGACTGTGACCTATTACCTGTGGACCACCTTCATTGCGGTTGTGGTTGGCATCGTACTGGTGGTAATCATCAAGCCAGGCCACGGCACTGAGATCGAGAGCAACAGACTTGGTGGTGGTCCTGTTATGACATCTGCAGACGCACTGCTGGACCTTGTCAGGTAACTAATCTACCTTTTATCTACACTATATGTACAAAAAACACCTTACTTCCAGTGAAGGGCAATCTAAATGCTTCAGTATACCAAGACATTTTCGACAACGCCATGCTTTCAACTTTGTGAACCCAGTCTGGATAAGTCAGTGTGGAAGAACTTACATGGCCACACAGACCCCTGACCTCAACCCCATTCAACACCTTTGGGATGAACTGGAACAGGGATTGCAAGTCAGGCCTTCTTGTCCAACATCAGTGCCTGACCTCATAAATCCTCTACAGAATGAACTCCAAAATCTTGTGGAAAATCTTCTATGAAGAATGGAAGCTGTTACAGCTGCAAAGGGGGGACTTGCTCCACACCTATGCATAAACAAGCCTGTTTTTTATTTTGCTTTTTAGTCCAAGACTACTTTTAATTTATAAGTACAACAACGACCTGAAGTGTTAAGCTGGCGTTGAAGAACAGCGTTTGTTTCTCTGAAGAACTAGGTTTGTTAATGAGAAGTCTAATGAATCTTTTTGAAACCGAGAGAACCTCCACATACCTATTTAATATTTTTCTTGGAACTGCACATCCAAGCGAGGAACCTTTCAGGAAACTGTACAGTGAAGCAAAGGGCTTTAAGCAATGGTCTAGGTTTGAGGAACAAGGCCAGCGTGTGCTTTCATGGAACAAGACGGGATCTTGATCCAACCCAGTATTATCAAATACACTTGTCTCTCCAAAGGTCCCCATCATTCACAATCTGCATGTAGGTCTGAGGAGTTCAAGACGTCCTATACTACGCAATCCAATTAAAGTGGAAGGGTGATTAGTGTATTTTTAGTAATCCGCACAAAGAACTGGTTTACTGGCTAAGTAACCAGTGGTGATCACTGCCCATCATGGTCACGCTGGGATATTGTTTGGCTCGTGACTGTATGCTCATTAATTCCCTCCAGTCCCGACTTCAAAGGCTCTAAAAGCAAGCCCACATACAGACACACAAACACACACATTGTCACCTATAGTAAATCAAATCATCTCTAGGTGTCTGCACTGCTTCATATATGCCTTTTCCATGTACTTTTACAATTAAAATGCACATTTCATAGAATACCATTGCTTTTTGCTCAAGTGAAAGTATCTGATATACTACTGTAACATATACTTTCCATGAACACTACCATGAACATATCAGAATCAGAATCAGAATCAGAATCGCCTTTATTGGCCAAGTATGTGTGCGAGCACATACAAGGAGTTTGATTCCGGCAGATGGTGTCTCTCAAGTACAATACAATTAAAACAACAACAGTGATTAAAGGATACAATAAACAATATACTGGGCAATATTTCCCTATGACTGGCAATTCAGTCCATAACATTTTAGCCTGCCCATTTCTGTTCAAGTGAGAAGTAGTGCCATTGCTGCAGATGTCCTGTACAACTAAAAGGGAAGATATGGAGAAAACAAATGGTAACAAATGTACTACTGCAGCCTTCCAGAGGACCTAGATATCTGAAAGGAATTTTATTTTTACATTTAATTGCCATCCTTGAGGACTTCAGGACTTTCCAGCATGTAGCACATTTCAGCCCGGTGTATTTTTGGAGCCCACTACAAGGCCGCCAGTCAGAACAGATGTCATTTATATAGATCAGTCGTAAAATTAATTGTTATTTATTTTTTATTTTTATAATATATTTCATTCTCTGGCTTCATATTTAGATGGTGTTTTTGATACATAACATCATTTTTCTATTTTACTGTTTCCATAGAAATATGATTCCTTCAAATCTCATCGAGGCCACATTTCAACAGGTAGGCAAATCCAACACTGGGCCTTTTTAACCTTGCCTTCAGTATAAATGTGGTAACTGCCTCAGTTACATATTTCATATTACTCTGCTACTATGACTATAAATGTAGGTCTCTACATCTCTGTTTTGTCTTTTTAGTACAAAACAGACCTTATTCCTATTGTCAAAACTCAAGTGAGCACCAAGCAGCCCAGCTTCGTCTACCTTTTGCCAGATGAGGAGAACCCTAAAAGCCGCACGGTGTTGCTGGAGCTTACTCCACCTCCTGACATTCACTACAGTACGATGCCTGGAAGCAGCCAGCAAATGAATGTACTGGGCATTGTCATCTTCTCAGCCACTATGGGTAAGTCTGTTTAGTCAATTCGCTCAGATATAAACTAGTGATGGACAATATATTATCCAATAGTGATGGGCGGGTTAGGGCTGGTTTTATGACCCACACACTCCCAACAAACCTGCTTTGCTCAGACTTAAAACGATATACAGCTCCAGGGAAAAGATAAAAGAACACTGCAATTTATTTTTAAATCAGCATCTCTTTGAGTATGACCGACATTCCAGTGACTGTTAAGTTCCTACACAAGCACTTGATTCTGCTTCATGAGGGACTGATTAGTGATCACCTGAATCACATTTGAGGAAAATTATATAAACACTGCTGTGATCAGCACTCTTCTCTCGCAGTGAGACCAGCTGAATGGTAAAACACCACTAGAAGTGATAGTTAGTGAAAGTGAAAGGTTATTATTGCCATTTTGTTTGAGTGAACGAGAGATTTGTTTTCTTTGAATCTGCACCGCATGATTTCTCTTATTTTGATGTTTTCATTAATTCATTAAATTGGTTTAAAGAACAATAAAGAACAATATTTTTATTTATATGGTTTAAAGAACAATATTTTTATATGGAAATTAAGAGAAAGGTGTTCAGAACCTGAGAAACTGAACATTTTTGCTTATTTGTTTCCAGAGCTGTAGATAAAATCTGCCCCAATACACAACACATTTTTGTTATTTATAACTTAGAAAGTTATTTAGAGCTTAACTGGAACATTGGGATATGCAACACCCAGGATATTTTTATATAAGTTGACCAAATCCCAGCTGACCTGCAGGCAACGGATTGTTCACCTGCATACGGCTATAAATCTGCTGTACTGTTATATATCATATAGCGATGTCACATGCTTCTTTTCGTTCTAAAAATCTGCTTATAACATTTAGAATACTTGTTAAGCTTCCCTTTTCTTTTTAAACAACCATATATAGCATGGAAAACGATTTTAGTAAATATATAAAACAAATGTAAATCTTTTGTTATTGTAATATCACAAAAAAACTAAATCTTTATCATTCTACAACATTTTAGACCCACTATTTCATTTTGAAGATGTAAGAATTAAACATCAGATTAAATATCAACAAATTGAGGAATGATACCATATGTCCAAAAGTTTGTAGACGCCTGCTCATCCAGTGTTTCCTTGATATCCTTGGTATTCATTCGGAACATTTGCTGCAGTAACAGCCTCTGCTCTTCTGGAACATTGAATGCAGCCTCTTGACTAATAGTATGATCAGGTACTCATGTTGGTTAATGAGTTCACAAACATCACATCACTTTTGTACCACAGACACCACAGCAGCTTAACCTAAAGGTATTGGATACAATGTCTTCAGTCATGAAAATGCAGGTCTACTGCTCCACAGCCCAGTGCTGGCAGAGTTTATGCCACTCATGGGTATAGTGACCTCAGACTAATGTGCCGCTGCTCTAGAGCATCCCGTGTGGGAACTGAACACCTCTCTGAATCCAAAAGGGCTGTCTGGATACTTTTGGACATTTTTATATATTTGGAAAGTATCAGGTTGTTCAGCTCTGGAAAAAACATGAGACCACTGCAGAAATCTTCAGTTTCTCTGGTTTTATCTTTTGTAGTATTGAACTGAACAGCTTTGCCTTAGTGTTTAATAACTCAATGTTTTTCCTAACTTCCAGATAAAAATATTGTTCCTTAAAGCATAATTTGAAAGGAATAAAGGAAATGATGCAGTGTTTACAGAACTTGGATAATATAAAGAAAACAAATCTCTTGTTCCTTTTTAAACAAAATGGCAATAATTACCTTTGGCGTACTTCTAGTAGTGTTTTGCCGTCCAACTGGTCTCATTGCAAGAGTGTTGATTACAGCAGTGGATTTTCTAATTTTTCACATTAAAAAATATGTGATTAAGGTGACCACTAATCAGTCCCTCATGAAGCAGAATTAGGTGTTTGTGTAGGAATTTAACGGACACTAACGGACGCATGGAATGGTTGTCATACTCAGAGATGCGGATGTAAAAATAAATTGCAGTGCTGTATATCTTTTTTCCAGAGCTGTATATCTTCAACTAACCGTATACAACCAAGTGATTTGGAAGCCTTTGTATTACTTAGTGTTCATGCCATATGCACTTTCAGGTCTACTATTGGGCAGAATGGGCGAGCGGGGTACCCCATTAGTCAGTGTTTGCCAGTGCATCAATGAGTGTGTCATGAAGATCATCAATGCAGCAGTATGGTAAGATATATGATATATTTTCTATTCCTAAACTAGATTGCATTTAGACTACAGGCCAAATGTTTGGAAGCAATATTGGTTTAAGTAGATGTCAGTATAACAATGTTTTGTTGTGTTGGCATAAAGACTCATTCAATATTTTAAAATCACTGTATCATTATTTGTGCACTATAATAATGTACAGAATGTATAATGTACAGGAAATGTTACAGTATTTGTTTTGCTAGAATATGTCATTTTTTATCTTCATATTTTAGATATTTTTTCCATTGGAAAGGATATGTATTTTACAAAAAAATGACAAAGTTGTGCTCAAATGAGCTTTTACACGCAGTTAATTCTGAAATGTTCTTTGCATCCAAAGAACGTTCTGCCAACCAAACAGTGATCCATTGAGAACATAGAAAGCCGCTGCTCACGCGTCACTGTAGCGGGTTAAAAGCTCTCCAGCACTCAGGCGGCACGTGAACTATGACCGGGGCAGGTGTGTTAAGACCATGCTGGCGCGTGCAGCAGATTATAAGTCACCTGCACTTAAGTGCTCTTACACACTCCTGCTGCCTCCAGTCAACAGGATGGCCTCCACCAGTGATGTCATCACTTTTTAGAGAAAACATACTTAGATGCTCCTCAATCTTCACAGTTTAACTGATGAAATACAAAAAGCAATACATTTCCAGCGCTGTAGCTGCTTATTTGATTGTAATTGCTTTTTTGTAGCACTTGTGTTAATGAAAACCTTCTCTTGTGTTAATGCAAAACCTACTAAAGCAGAGGTCATCAACAACAAGTGCTAACAAACTGATCGTAACAACGTGACAATGATAAATCCCATCTGGAGTTTTTAGAATGAAGTTCTGTATTTGAATATCAGTATTTGAATATCAGGTGTGTGAATGTTTCACAATCTGGTGGCACAAGTGCATTGATATTCCGATTGTAAGTGATTACAATAATATACAATATTATGTTCAATATTAACATAAAAACTATTTTTAGAACATGAAAAAGCTTTGTGTGTGTTTCTGCAGTACTGGTGTTTCTCCAGTAACATTTTGGTTATGAATTCTGACCAAAGTAATCCAAGAATGCCTTCAAAATTCTGGTGGTGTTTGACATTTCGGGTTTCCTGATTCATACGTTTTTTGGCAGGTATTTCCCATTTGGGATCATTTTCCTGGTGGCTGGGAAGATCCTGGACATGGAGGACCCGTCCATCCTGGGCAGGAAGCTGGGCTGGTATGCTGTCACAGTTCTGTGTGGACTGTTTGTCCATGGCCTCATCCTGCTTCCATTCTTCTATTTTGTCTTGACGCGGAAGAATCCCTTCACGTTCATTCGAGGCCTTCTGCAGGCTATGGTCATCGCCTTGGCCACTTCATCCAGGTCAGAGAAACAGGAGAGTAAAATTAGCCTTGCTCATTTTCAACCCCTTTTTTAAAACCTCAAACAGTAAACTATGTTAAAATCAATTACAAAAAATGAATAATGATGAAAGTTATTGGGTAAAATTCTAGAAGAAAAATGTATTTAAGAACAAACTACCCAAACTAAATAATGGAGAAATGTGTGATTTCATAACACAATAAATTGTTTCCTTAAGAACTGCAATCATGTTTGAGCTTAGAGAAGGCGATGTCTTATAGCTGTCTGTGTTCATTTGTCTGATGCAACCTTTACTGAAAGATGAATATGGTTGTTTTTTCTCGTTTATGATAGTTCTGCTACGCTACCAATCACAATGAAGTGCTTGCTGGAGAACTGTCATGTGGACAGGCAGATAGCACGGTTCGTCTTGCCTGTGGGTGCCACTATCAACATGGATGGCACGGCCCTGTATGAAGCAGTGGCTGCCATCTTTATCGCTCAGGTCAACGAGTACGAGCTGGATTTTGGGCAGCTGGTCACAATAAGGTGAAAGTTGCTCCATATCTGTGGTGATGTGTGTCTAAGTGTTAGCCCATCATGGGATGAGTTCACTCTCAGCTGGTGCCACAGTCAGCTAGTGCCCTGGTGATTAGGGATCTGCCCCTGCAGTTGTAAGGTTGTGGGTTCAAATCCCAGGACTGCCAGAGGCACCACTAAGCAAGGTAGTGTCCCCACACACTTTTATTTTTAAATAAAACTTAAAAATATTAGTGGCCATGAGTTAGAGGGAGCACATTAGCCTTGCTCTCTCTGGGTGGGTTGGCTGGCCCTCCCTCTCCCCCATAACTTAGAGTGATGTGGGGCCTGTAGGAACGGAAATGACAGCTAGTGTTTTCCCACATGTACATTGAGTTGACCAATGATGTCACGCTAGCAGCAGTTTGAAAAGTTTCATCAGTTTAGAGGAAGCACCTGCTAGCCTCCAAGCTCAGAGGTAGACTAGCAGAACTGGAGAAAACTGGTCAAAAACCCTGCTGAGAGAAAAGGCTCATCACTTACACACTGAAAGTGGTTCTGTAGGGTTTTAAAACGTGGTTCTCTGACTGGTCAAATGGCTCTGCTTTAAGCTAAGAACCTTAAAGAACGTACAGTATATGGGACCATCTTTGCAGTGTAGTATTCAGTGGGTTATTTTGCTTGAGACAAGTCCATAGATATCAAGGTGAACTGAAAATAGGACAGCTCCCATGCAAGTGCTATTTTTTTTAGCAATGTTGACGTGACTGTAAAAACCTTGCTATGATTTCGCCTCCCCTGCACATTGAACATACTCTTTACTCTCCTGGCTCTCAACAGCATAACGGCGACGGCCGCCAGCATCGGTGCTGCAGGGATCCCTCAGGCAGGCCTCGTAACCATGGTGATAGTACTGACTTCTGTGGGCTTACCCCCAGATGACATCACGCTAATTGTGGCCATCGACTGGATTCTGTAAGTTGACAATAATTCCCTGCTAGTAGCTTTTGATTATCCGTAGATAATCCAGTAGCCTCACTGATTATCCCGTGAGAAACCAAATATAAGCAGTGTGAATAAGCAGCTCAGAAAAGGCATTCAAGTCCCTGCTTTCTCTTTCAAAGGGATCGATTCCGAACAATGATTAATGTACTAGGAGATGCCCTGGCAGCCGGAATCATCGCTCATATGTGTCGGAAAGACTTTCCACCTGACACAGGGGTAAGTCTTTAGTGTCCATTGTAATTATCAGACAACAGTAAATTACATCTCGGTCAGAGCTGAACTAAATGTTCAAAATACTGCTATAGTGATTATATTACATTGCTATGTACTTTTTTTGTTATATTACTACACTGATCAAGATGCCCATTCTATTTTTACATCTTACAATCCTCTGCCACATCTATAACACAAAGGCTGATGTGATGATTAACAAACCATCGCTGTTGGAACAAAACCTTCAAAGTCATTAATTAAAATGTTTTACATTAACTTACACTGAAAGTGAAGAGCATTTTTCTCTTCCTTTTTATGGAAATACAAGGGTTTTTTTCCCCAAAAGCCAAGAATCAATGTGTGGCGAAGACCTACATCCAGTTAACTCACCTGAAGTCGATGTTTGGAAGCTGAAACAGTACTACAGATGTAAATTCAAACTGCAAGTTGCTCCTAAAAAGGTTAGAAATCACAGAAAAACACTAATTTATCCAACATTTGCCATTTGCTCAGGGGAAAGCTAGTGGGCCATCACAGAACGCGCACACCACCCAAAACATGGAGAATGTGCCTTTGACGGAGGTGCCACTACTGGCTGGAAAAGACTGCATATTCGAGGTGGTTGGGGATACGGTTATCGAACGACCCACAGTCTACTACAACATCTGTCAAGTATGACCACCACCAGGAGCCTTACAACTATCACCACCTTTACTCTTCTGGAGACACGTCTCTACTTTTGTGCCAATGATACAGTACTGAATCTCCATTCCACTTCTTTTCCCTCTTCTGATAAACTGCTGGCGGTTATTCAACAGTGCAAAACAATTGTTTGATTTATTGGATGATTCTTCTGCATTTTTGCAAAATCAGAACAAAGGACACCACATGCCAGCATGTACTTTATGACATGTTTAAGAGACTGCAGTTCATCATCAAGCAGAAGACTATACAAGCATTGCCTTAAAGTGATCAAAAACAGTGATCGTTGGTGACTAACTCATATTGTAAGGCAAACTATTCACAATTTTACCAAAGCATACTGTCAAAATGAAGCAACATGTGGAATTTTTTTTATACATTTGGTTCATTGTTTTAACACAATTATTTTGTAATAAAATACACTGGATATAAATCAGTTGATTGAGAAAACCTGTCCTGAGAGCACACAGGAAGCAAGCAGGTGGCCACAGCGTTAACAGCAGATTTCGTTACGAAGAAAGCAAGCAACAAGAGCTTAGGGCTAATTAGATGGACTTGCTTTCTTAAGCTCAAGATAAACAATGTCAAGGACATTAAAAGGCACTTTAGCCATTCATCTGCAATGGCAACCCAAACATAGGCTAATTCAGGGTTAAGCGTCAAGGTCAGACAAATCTTAACCACTACCGCAAGCAGTGCCATGTTTCAATTAACTTATAAATTTCTAAGCTTTTAGTAAAAAGCACTTTCAAGCCTCTATTGTACTAGGGTATAAAGTTGCATAAGAGTGTCAAAAATGCTGTTAAAAACCAAAGAATAGCAAGATTTTAAATGTACTGGATTTTCAACCACCCTGGTATCTAGTTTCTCAAGGTGCTTACAAATGAAGTCATATTGCTTCTAAGCCAAAATCAATCACATACACCAAGTACTTTTGACAATGTTTGGAGAAGACAAATCAAGTAAGAAGGGGGAAAGAAACAAATCAGAAAATTTTACAACAATGGCATTTATTGTAAATACATAAAAGACCCCTACAAGAGCTTCGGGCATACCTTTAAGTAGACATCGCATGACAAATCTAGGAGATGCATGATGTCAAAGCTACTGACAAAGAGCATTAAACAAACATGCATAGAAGGTGAAAACAGGATTAAACCGTAGACGGATATAGCTGTCCATTATCAGCATAAACCTCAACAAAGTGACTTGCAAAACAATGCAAGTTAGATAAAATACTTGATCTATGTATGTATTCATATGAGTAACTGTATTAAGCTAGCCTGAATTCCACTAACAGCAAAACGTTATTTACAGATGCATTTGGACTACTTAATGCAAAAAAAATTAAGCTAAATTAAAAAAAAAAACAAAACCTTTGTCTCCAGGGGAAGCACTGCTGTCCAAAACATTCTGAATGAGAAAATGGGACAAATTCCACCTTGTAGAAGGGAGAATAAACACCATGTTGGGGGGTGATAAACCAAAAAAAAAACAACAAAAAAACCACACAACAAAAACTACTGCTTTTCAGATGTTCACATCAGCGAGCAAAGAAATCATAAATAGGAACATGTTTTAAATGCAAAAACACTTTAATAACAACTGCAAAACAAAAAGACAATGAAATTAATCGAAGGGGGAATTATAAATCAACATAAGGCATAACCTCCAATGTCTTTGGTCCTTTAAACTCAAATCACTTCAAAAGGGTTACTTGAGGAAAGCATGGGCAGCTCAGTGAAGACATACAGAGATCAGAGACTAATACCGATCTGTGTCTAATACCAAAAACATTCAGTAATCGGGACCTTATAAACTGAAGAAATAAAAAGGAACCTTAAAACTGAGTTATCCAATCACATTTAGACAAAACTATAGAAATGATTTGATAAAGGAGCCATTGAGATGACAATCAGTGTGCAGAATCTGCAATACAGCTGTTGGCCAAAACAATTGGTGGAAAACCACGCAGTTAAAAAAAAAAAAAAAGGTCTTTTAACAGACAGGGACAGGTGTATAATATTGTCTGGGATTTACAATATTGCAAAAATGTGATACAGGCTATTGGTCTTTAATGCTTTATAGCATCAGTGTGATTAACTGACTATTAACCAGGTCTGCGCTTTAGCTGACAATACAACTAATGTCAACAACATGGTCAACTATATACACAAACAGCACTAGAGAATCCAAAGATGATGGTTGTTTATACAATATTGTGCATATTGGGAAAACATCACTGTGACTTAACTATATTGTAATCATTGTTGGGCCATATCATCCACTTCTTTCCACTGGTCTATTTAATCCCAGCGTAAGACAACACTACTACATACCCATTTACTTAAACATCAAAAATACAAGTACTTTTATGGAGACACAGTCAACACTAATAAAAGTTGGGTAGGAATCTGAGGAGGAAAAACAGAAGCAATGTACAAGTTCTTAGAACCCAAAAGGTAATACTTTTCCCATCATTTTACTTGTGTGACTTGCTGGTTTTAAATGACACTTGTAGGATCTTGTCCCCAAGGCGATATCCATTGAGACTGGCAATGGCCATGGCTGCCTCTTCGTAGTTTGTCATGGTGACAAACCCAAAGCCTTTGCATTTGTTGGTGTTGAAGTCACGAATGACTTTGACATTGGTGACTGCACCGAACGGGCCAAACATTTGCCAGAGAATGCCTTCATCTGCATCTTGGCCCAGGTTGTAGACAAAAATGCACCAGCCAGAGGTGGAGCTCCCAGGCGAACTCATCCCAGACATACCACTCATGTGATCTACACTCATTGGCGAAAACCTAAAGGAGAAACAGGGTCAGTAAAATGTGTGGAACTGCTAGACTGATGCACAGGCTTTAGGAAATGGTTATGAGTAGAAAAGCTATTTGAGAACATTTTTACCAGGAAAAGAGGAAAGTTGACAACTCCCACCAGAGCATTTCCTGGTGCATACTCAAGCAACACTCACCTAAACCTCTGGGCCTGGTGATGAACAGGGCCGCCGAAACGTCGAGACTGTGTATGGTAGAGCTGAGACAGCAGCTGAGAGTTCTTCGCCTGGTTGGGGTTTGCCGCAAACTTCACTGTGATTGGTTCAGAGGCTCCAGGTGGTTTCTGACCATTGAGGCCTTTAATGGCGTCTTCTGCTTCTGCCCTCTTATCAAACCGAATGAAGGCAACACCACGTGACAAACCTAAGATGGAAGTGTGTTAAAAATTTGACAAGTCCTATATAGTAAAAGTAAAATGGAATCCAGAGACCCTGAAGTACCTGAAGACTGATCAACCAGTACCCTTGAGTTTATGATGCGTCCATAGCGGGTAAACATGTCTTCCACATCTTTCTGTGTCATGGACTTGGGTAAACCACTAATGTAAAGATTGGCATCTTTGATTGTGTCAGAGCTTGGCCTGGCATAAGAGACCTGAAAAGGAGAAACATTCTTTAAGAAACCAATATTTTGGAAGATGGCATAAAAAAAATGTTTCTAAAAATAAAACAAATAAGTTACAAACAAACTGATTCAAAATTAAAAACTGTCACATGTCTTAGTTTTACAACACATTAAGGTGTTTAAAAAACAAAAGAAGAAAACACAAAATAAAAGTCTACATTTTGTACATGGGTAACATAGCTCTACCAGTTAAAATCTTTAAAAAAAAAAAGTAGAAGAGAAAAAAAAAAAGTAAAAAAGGTTCAAATGTATAAAAAAAAAAAAGGGTCAATTTCCACTTCAAACAATCCCATTAGTCCAAATAAAAATAAATAGTTACATCAGGGATTGCTGTGCAGGGCTTTGGTTCGGCACAATGTCATACTCAAGCTAAATGACTACTAGAGCCTCCCTCTCCCAAACAAACCTTCAAGACTAAAGAAAAAAACCTCAACAAATACAGGAGGCAAAACACCAACATTTACTTTGATAGATCGTGTCAAAACTTCAGTATAATTCTGTACCGAATATAAAACCATGCCAAATTAATAGGACAAGCCAATTGTAAAAATAAAAATGGGTCAAAGCCTGACAACCTGCAAACAGACAAAAATTAAATCTTGTAAAATTGAAAGTAAAGAAAAAAATCTTAACTCTCATACCTCTAAAACAGTTCTGAGAAGCACACTGGGCAGTATTGGGATTTTCCCTCTGCTGCCTAGCAGCCATATGAACATAGCTATCAGTTTACACATGGATACAAGAACACCTCTTTGCACGTTACCTTGATAGTTTTAGACTGTAGCCTCAGCCCATTGAGAGTACTGATTGCCCTTTCTGCATCACTAGGGTTAACATAGTTAACAAATCCGTACCCTAAACTGTGGCCTAGAGAAAAAAAAGGAAAAACAACAAAATAAAAATAACAAACGTTTGTCCACATCCTGCAGACTAAATCAGTTTTCATAAACCAAAAAAACAAAACAAAACACCACATTATAGTTTACAGTCCTGTCAAATTTCTGGGGGAAAAAAATGACATTCGTGAAATAAAAGTTTCACAACAGTTACTCAAATGGGAAAAAAAGTTAAGACATATAAAAGATGTGCATGACTGTGTGCATTACATAAGAAAATGCGGTATAGCTTCCATCGTTTCCTTAAAAATAAACAAAGAACATTAGTCAGATGTGTACATTTTCATGTAAAAAAAAAAACTACACACTGCCACAATTTACAAAAAAAAAAAAAAAGGTTAAAAATATCTGGATTACATAACATTTACCGAATGCTACACTGTACAGGAGAAATGTGGCTCAATGAAAAGGCATAAAAAATAAGGAGCATTCAAAATAAAATAAAATATGCCATACAGTCCAAAGTGTACAGTGTTGCACAAAATGCTCCTAGAAACAACCCCAGTCCAAATTCAATCAATTACAGAAAAAGTAAATGTAAATAAACAAACTAAGATTTAAAAAAGAAAGCACATTTTTACACATCCCATGTAAAGATAATTTGTAACACCAAACACACAACAGTATCAATGGCAAGACTATTCTTAAACGTTTGGTGCAGAAAATAAAAGTAGGAAAAAAGTAGCCCATTTTAGCAATCATGTAAACAAAGGACGGTGATTTTTTTTTTGCTTAAGTCTTACCTCCCATTTTGTCCCGAATAAGCTTGGCTGACTCCACCTCGCCAATGCTGCTGAACAGACTGCGCAGCTCCTCTTGAGTCATGTTCTGTGGCAGGTAATTGACGATCAGGTTTGTTTTGGCATCTTTTGCCTCATCCCCCATATGGTCCTCATAACCGTTGGGCATATCGTAAGGCTCCTGCTATACAGACAATGGACAATGTTAGATGAAAGCCTAGTCACAGATATCTGCCCTATTCTAAGAGGCCCTCGGATCAAATCCGAGTGTCCCTTCATTTTGATCAGCTGGTGGCCTGGTGGTTAGGGAGCCGCCCCAGTAATCATCAAGTTGTGGGTTTGAACCCCCCGGACTGGCACTACTGAGGTACCCTTGAGCAAGGTCCCGTCCCCACACACTCCTCCCAGGGCACTGTGTTCCTGACTACCCAATGCTTTGCTTGGTGAATGGGTTAAATCCAGAGAAATCATTTCATGATGTGTATATGTGACTATAAGGGGCCAGGTGATTTTACTTGAAGGTAGAATTCTTTAAAAGGATACCCATGTTACTTCAGAAACGGTTACCTGACCAAAGAGTGATAATCCCCAGTGCTCTCACCTTCATGGCGCTGGCACTTTTGCTGTGTTGTTGCGAGTCTCTGTCATTACCCTGGCTCTGAACTTCACAAACCTACAGGAAAGTTGTGCATTAAAAACAAAAAAGGACATGAACAGTAAGCATTAGTGAAAAAACACTAGTGGTGGAATAAACTTCAGTGGGAATTCTGTAGGCATATATCTATATGTACGTACCTACACGTGTGCACAAAACCATATATCCACATTATATATCTCTCGCAAGTCAGGATAGCTTACCTTCAGGTATCTGATGTGTCCCCTTCTAACAGCCATGTAGCCAATGAACAGAATCAAATCCTAAATCTGGAGACAGACCATTTTAATTCACTGAGAAGAACAAGAAAGAAAAATGTTCTATACTTTTAGTCCACTGCAGTATCACATGAGGTTTATCGTGTCTGGCACTTTTGGTTGGTTCTCTCCCACAAACAATAACTGGAGAGCTAGCCGGCTGGCTAAAGCTAGTTCTAACCGGACCGTCTAAAATGTAGAAAAGCGGGAAAAGCAACACCGGCCACTGTGGTCTAACACTCGAGGGATCCCCTTAAGAAAATCACTATATCATATAAATATATGTACATAAATAAAAGACAACCTCAGAAAACCTTTGAATATATTAGAAATAGCGTTAGCCTGGGGGTTGCTAAGCTACTGAGCTAATATCGATATTGCTAACATTAGCCTGCTACGATGCGGCAGCTATAACGTGCTTAGATTGTATTAAAATATAATTAGTTCAAAGACTAGTAATCATTGTGTGATACATTTGTATATTCAGAGATAGCAAATAATTTCAGCAAATAACAACATCAGTACAGGTTTCGGTGCGGTGTTTAGCTCGCCGCTGAGCACATGCTAAGCTATTCAGAAACAAAAAAACACACTCACGGTATAAAGAAGGCTTCAGTTGCACAACAACAATTCAGAGTTAATATAAAATCTATTTACCGACCATTAACTGTCGAGAAAAACAACATTTACTCAGGTTTTTTTCCTTTAAAGCAGGCTGCCCGTGAAATAGGCCTGGTGTGCTCTCTGCAGGCCCGAGCCGTGCTAAAGCCTCCCCGCGTGGTCTTCACAGCCTCTTAATCCAAATATTCACATTTTACTGACTCACAGAAAGAAAAGAATAGAAAGAACATACCTCAAATCCTTATCTCTGAACACCGTGAATGGCCAACGACGAACTCGTTTCACACCGACGCAAAGCACGACTGAACAGTCTTCACTGCAACTCGCCGCTCCAGTCTCCAGTCTCCGGATGTGGCGCCGGGTGGGCGAGTCCACAGTACAGACGATACCATCGATTCTCTCCAGAGCAACACCAGGAACTCGGAGGGTAGTCTTACAGTGACTGATACATCACGTGCACGTAAAAATGAACTGTGCTTCATACACTTAAATGAGTGCATGCAAAATATATATTTACAAACCTCTACCACATCTAATCAAGAAATTAAGAGTGTTTAAAATATGGATGTACGTCTGCCTGTTGTAAGCAGAATATAGAACACACAGCAACTACCCTGGAAGGATTTTTAATGTATGTTTTAATTTATGTGTAGCTTCACATAAAATGAAATCATTTGTACCTTTGATTATATATACATATAAATATATTCCCACATGACTGTGCCCCAGTGCACAAAGCAAGCTCCTTGTGATCCAGGCCTTCTCAAATTAATAGGCACAAATTCCCACAGAAACACTTCAACAAGAAGAGCTTTTATAGCTGCAAAGGGGGGGACCAACTCCAACTCTATGTATTTGAATGCAAAGTCACTAACGTCCCTGTTGGTGTAATGGTCATATATACTGTCTCTGTCTCTTTCTCTTGGTCTCTCTGCAACTATCCTGGATATTCAGTTTTAATCCATAGCTTCATATAAAATGAATCGCTTCATATAAAATGAAATCATTCATAAGTTCCATTAAAGAGAGGATTACTAACAGCATTGTCGCCAAGATGTCCATTTTGGTTAGACATGTCAAATCCCCAGAAGGGCTAAGCTGTTTTTGAGGTTAGTTTCTATAAATGGACTTTATAGACTTGGACATAAATGGCAGGCTTGGTGTGTAACATTAAAGTTATATTTAATTATTGCCTCCATTGTATCATTTCTATGTTCAGTCATCTAGAGTGCAGATAAGCTCAATATTATCTTTTGGGGGAAATGTTTTGTTTATTTAAATTTTTTTCCTGAGAATCCAGGACAAAGCCTACTAAAAGCCCTAGAGGAGCTAACGTGGACTTAAGAGAAACTTGTGAGCAAGTTTCTATTGCACACAAGACAAACTTTGATAAGTGAAAGTTTCTCTACAGTTTTTGGGGTGAAATATTACTCTGTGCAATGTGCAGTTTTTCTGGTGCATTATTACTGTTTTTGTCAATCTTTGTTGCTACCAAACAACTGAGGACACTCCAATGTGTACCAGAGTATATAAATGTATAAATTTATATATATATATATATTGGAGGTGGGCATAGATTATTTTTTTTTAATCTAGATTAATCTCATTGTAATCTTGAGATTAATCTAGATTAAAATGCCCCCCCCCAAAAATGATCCAATGCATATCTTCATAGTGTAAACCATAAAAATGTGAGGGAGAGAGAGAGAGACAGATACAGAGATAGCGAGAGCGATCCGGAAAAGTCACGAACCAGAGAGAGAAAGAGAGAGAGAGAGACAGATAGACAGACAGACAGAGAGAGAGAGAGAGTAAATCCGCGCTAAAATATCAAGGTGAAAGTCATCATAGCTTGCGTAGT
>JBBPCW010000037.1:12371785-12384665 GCA_037974425.1 Phenacogrammus interruptus
TTCCCGATTTCCGATCCCGTAATTTAGGTCAGGATCGGACCGATACCGATACAGAATATCGGATCGGCCCATCTCTAACAGTAACAGGATCACTTTTATAGCTTTAATCATGGCTTTCCTTTCGATACACCTTGAAAAAAGTCCCATAGGTCTAAACACTGAAATGTATAACAATTATATAACAGAAGAGTTGGGCTGAGAGGAGGCTGCATAGCAATCTTATACACAGCTGTCCCAGACAGGTGTCTAAACAGGGCCGATCCACATCCCTAAAAACAGATAATAGGACAAGAGTCAAAGCCAGATATATCCAAGCAAACTACAGAACATGAGGAGGAAAACACAGAGACTTCACAAATTGTCCATTCTAGCAGAAGTGTATATGCCCAGAATGAGTGGCAGTGATGGTAAGAGCCAAGGTAGAGCAGAGGCTGGAGAAGAGCCAATGAAAATAGATTACAGTTGATGCATTTCTCTGCACATGAATTTAAACACCTTAGTTAGCCAAGTTTAACAGGGTTTTGGAAAGATTTATCTGTATTAAAATGGTTGCTTTCAGTTATTTTACAAGAAGGAAAAAAAATCCTAACTATCAGTTTAAGTTGAAGTAATGAGATTTTTTTAAAGCGGTGAACTTTTTCTATTGGTTCATTTATCATAGTATTTTGATACGATAAATGGGTTGCTTAAATAATGTAAATACATAAACCAACAAAACAGAGGGACTTAAAAAATATTTTCACATAATTACAGTGAAATAGGCACGAGTAATCCAATTAAACATTTTTTACTTGAGAGGACTGGGAATGTCAATCTTGAATGAGGAAATAAAATTCTAGATTATTTGTTTCTTAAAAGTATTGATTTATTAATGTTAAATGTTAAGATAAAGAAATAATTTGAACACTTTCAATATACTTTTATCACTTACTTAAAATGGCCTCTGAACAATGTCCCACAAAGGACCTTTTTGCTTCTCTAAAGATTAAAATGATTTCTTCTGTGAAGAAGCCTTTAAAGGTTTCAAGAAGCTGCATGTAAGGTAAGGGAGCATTCCAACAGATGTTTAATTACATAACCTTTATAGTATGTGGGGGGTTATTAAAATTTTAATTGGTGAAACGGCAAAAAAAAAAAGTGTAATGTATTGTTCTAAATATGCACAAAACAGGTTTCTTGTCTGGCTGTTACTGTAGCTGTACAGTCAACCTATTCAAATCCAGAACAGCCTTTTCACTCCAGTGCAGGCACCTCATTGGCTACAGATCAGCTATGATGTCATCACAGAATGTTATAAGGGCTCTGACAAACGGCTTAAGAGCTACATTCAATGGAGCACAGCCGACCAGAGCGACTGTGTGTGTGAGAGGGAGGGGATTAGAGTGAGCAACAGCGAGTCCAGTCGTGAAAGAGACTGAGAAAGTGTTTGTAGGGACAGATGTTTGTAGGGAATCTAATAACTTGTAAAATCTTGTGAAGCTGGAGCTTTCTTAGTTTGCATGGGAGGAAACCAACAGGTGGAAATCTATTTATGGAGGTTTGTGAATTATTTATTTTTGTTTAACCATTGTAGCTGTACTTGTTAGGGTCTTGTTTGCTTTTTCAAATGTTTTGTCCATGAATACATGTTTCTTTCTTTTCTCAGATCACGACAAGCACACAGGACCCTCCTCTGAACACTTCTAATGCACTAAACACCTCTCAGCCTTCCACTTACACTGAGCTACAGATGGTCCTGCTCGGAATAGCCATGTCTCTGCTGGTCTTAGCCATTGTTCTGGGCAACGTGCTAGTGATAACAGCCATTGCCCGATTCCAGAGACTCCAAAATGTCACTAACTGCTTCATCATGTCATTAGCCTGCGCTGACCTTGTCATGGGACTTGTGGTTGTCCCCTTTGGTGCCATCTATATTGTCCTTGAAACCTGGTACTTTGGCAGATTCTGGTGTGAATTCTGGACAGCCACTGATGTGCTCTGTGTAACAGCAAGCATCGAGACACTCTGTGTCATTGCCCTAGACCGCTACCTTGCTATCACTTCACCTTTCCGCTACCAGTCAATGCTAACCAAGTGCAAGGCTCGCATTGTGGTTCTGCTTGTGTGGATCATAGGTGGGCTCATCTCCTACCTGCCTATCCACTTGAAATGGTGGATCTCCAAAGAAGAAGCTGCAGTGGCCTGCATGAATGACACAAACTGCTGTGAGTTCCAACCCAATCAAACCTATACAATCATTTCCTCCATCATCTCCTTCTACATCCCTCTGGTGATCATGGTATTTGTGTACAGTCGGGTCTTCCAAGAAGCCAGGAAGCAGCTGAAGAAAATTGACAGGAGTGAAGGTCGTTTTCACCGCAATGGAGATCTCCAGGAAGTCGGAAGCTCTGGAGCAGGCAGCGAGATTCGGTTCATCAAAAAACCCAAGTTCTGTCTAAAGGAACATAAGGCTCTAAAGACTCTGGGTATCATCATGGGCATCTTCACACTCTGTTGGCTTCCCTTTTTTGTGCTCAATGTGGTTGTGAGTGTCCATAAGGTGGACAACATCAGCATCCTCTACAGAATCTTAAACTGGATTGGGTACGCCAACTCAGCCTTCAACCCCCTCATCTACTGCAGAAGTCCAGAGTTCAGATATGCATTTAAGGAGATACTGTGCATGAAGAGGGCACGCTATCCCAACCTTCAGTCATTCAATGGATATAAATACAGTGGACACAGTTGGCAGAGTGAGCACCAGGGACGGAGCAAGTGCAGCTCTGAGGACAGCGACCCAGCTGAGGCGGGTTGTGAGATGGAGAGGCGCATTTCTGTAGATAGAACTGACTCTAATGGGAACTGTAATAAAAACCTCTCAAGCGTTCCTTGAGTCACCTTAAAAGCCCAAAACATTCCACTGTGACTGATGTGGCGAATGAGATATGGCATAAAAAAATGAACGCTTCACATCATTCTGGTAAGTGTTCACGGGTGGAGTAGGAGTAGGACAGGGCAAGAAAAGTGAAGAGTACACATGACCAGATTCAGTCACTTGAATGTGATTGTGTCTTTTTGTGCCTACCTCACAATGTACATTTCCTAAAGTTTCCATTGGTTTTATTTTCACTTCCATTTCAATGCACTCGAAGTTTCAAAAAGCTATGGAACTGCTGTATGATCTTTAAAATATTGAAACAGAATATTAAATATATAAAAAGCCAGTGTCTGATAAAATATCAAATGTGGGCAAATTTGATGAAGGATCAAATTAAAGAAAAAAATACTTAAAAAATCCTGGCAGTATATTTGGTTTTATGTGCCTAAACAGATATTATTCTTGTTACCCAAAGGCTGGTATTCTCCTACATTCTTTTGCATTCATTCCTCTTTGAGATATTTGATGCAGTTCAAAAGCTCCCAGATCTAGATTTATTAAGAGGGACTGTATTCATGAAATACAGTCTGTTGTACTGAGTACTGTATTACGGCTACTGTTCTACTGTTGTGTGACATTTTTTGAATAACAAACCGCCTCATTATTTACATATAAGTTTAAAGACTCCCCTGGGCAATGTACTAGCTTGCAGTGTTGTATCTTGGGACTTCTCTAAAACAAGATAACCTTGTTTGTCATACCTAGTGTGTGGCAATGTACTGAGGCACGCTAATCTTCATACCAAGTCTTTAATGTTTTCATTTTTAGAATTCTGTCACTTTTTTTAGATGACCTGAGTTGATCATCTCACTTGCACTCGCCACTGCACCCACAGAAAAGAGCAAGAAAATATTACTACTGTTGTACCACCAGAAACTGGCCAGCTGCTTTTACAGATCTTTAAGGGCCAGTTTAAGTCAAATTTATGTCAGCCTTCTTCATAAGAATGTCTGTGTCATTACAACTTCCACTGTGTACACCAGGGCTCTCAAGTTGACCAAAAACCTGCGCGTGAGATTTTTGGGATGTGCGGCCAAGCGGGGGGGGTGTGGGTGTTTGGGGATAGGTTGTGGTTTGGTTTGCCGAACGCTGAGCCAGGGGGGAGGGGGGAGGTGTTTGTTGCAAGGAATCACTGCTTCTCTGCGTGAGAAATCGGAGGTGTGGCGTGTGAGCGTGTGAAGACAGTCAGATGCGTGTGTCTCACGCTCATTGCGTGAGACTTGACAGCCCTGTTCAACAGTTATCTCAGTTTATTTTGTATTAATTAGCTGTGCCCTGTATAAACATGTGTGTAGAGAGAGTTATTTCAATGTTTCTTTTGAGTCTTTGCACACTCCTAATGCTAACCAGTAATGCTAACATTTTTTTAAGCAATAAAGTTTTCTGATTCTGATTATTTATTTACCATTACATTTTCTTTAAGGGTGATTCATTAAACTGAGTTTTAAATTAAATTAAAGTATCCTGGGAGCATATTTGGGGGCATATTTAGGGTTTACACTATAAAATAGTGGTGCAAATTAGGGGTGTATTTTTAGGCATTATTTTTTCACTATACGGGGGTGCTTTTAGAACGTAATTTTTATACATTTACATACATTTTTGTCAAGTTATCTGCTTTGAAATGGTATAAACGCGTTTGAAATACAATGAATACTTCTTATTTATTATATTCTATATTTTTTATAATTATAACTTTACTCAATCATTCCAGGCCAGTTATGTTCTTTTGGACATACTGGCCAAGAATGGCTGTGGTGTCACCGGGGACTTATCAACACTAATGTTTATAGTGTGTTAGTCATTACCGCAGACCTTGCAATGCTGGTATTGTATGCAGAAGGTCCTAATATGCAAATAAGCTCTCTAATAATAACACAATATTGATATTGTTATTGTGTTATCCCATGTAGCCCAAATGCCTTTAATTAGAACTGTAAAAAGACTCATGTCAGCTTTCTGTCAAAGGAGGCTAGAGCCACACTGTGAACTTGACATGTAGCCTGCGTTTCCTTTATTGATCCATCTGCAAAGAAACTGCATTTCCATCAATCTACAAGCCCCTGTTTACAGTGGAAGACCCTGTAGCCATAAACTGCGTTCTGACAGGCAGGGATGAAATAAAAGCTGCTAAAAGCTCTGCTGAACATCATTAATCGTGTGCTGGCATTTTTAAATGATGCATAATATTAACAGCTTTGTAAATCACATTGTGCAATAGTAACTTTGCCCGAACAATGAAAACAACATCTAAAGACCACCTAAAGTCTGAGAACAATGCGCTGGTGTTTTTTTATGAAATAAATCTTGAGTTCAGAGAGATCTGACCAAAAAAAAAAAACGTACTCACTGAGGCCTCAAAGCATCTGGGACCAGGACAAGAACATGAAAAACAGTGTTAGATGATGCAATCACATTAATTACTGTCATAAAGCATGCTGGGAAAAAAAGGCAGCTGATGAAAAACATGTCTCTTGTCTCTTCCCAGCGCACAGCAGCTACGTCAGTGTAGAATAATAATTGTCTGAATTTAGGAAATGAATATGTTGTCATATTCTGAGAAAAAAGAAATTATAAATTGAAGCCCAAACTAAGTAGACCTATGTACAAAACCAAATCAAAGAACAAATTAATTAAGGGTTGTTTGTCTTGGGTTGTTTTTAATTAAATAATCCCCGCAAGACCTCATTTTACTTTTAAAATGAGAGCTGACAGACAGACAGACAATCAAATCGTTTAAAATATCCATAAGACTTCTTGCATACTGCACACCACTTTCTTGGAATGTGGCCATGAATTCAAATTTGCAACTAATCATATTTGGGTCTGAACATTGTGCAAGACAGCCTGATATAATGCCCTAAGCCAAAAAGAAAAAAAAAACCCAAATTGCCGCTTTTCTTCCCAGCAAGCCACCACCATGCCAAAATGAAGAAGAAAATTCCAACAACAAACGTGCCGGTATAAATATTAATCCCCTCTTAAATATTAATTTTGTGGTGACATTTGCATCCGTCTTTGATCATATTTATATGACTCTCCTTTTTATTTTTTTGGTTCCTAAGCTCCTTGCCTCGTGTCACTAAAGCCAATGAAAGATTAATGGCTGGTTTCTTGCTGGAGCCTCCAGCTCAGCCTGGCTCTGCTTCTGGATGACGAGCAAAAATGCAACTGCTCCGGTTCGCCAGTGCTGCTGGTTGAGTCGGCATATCTGTGTGTGTGTGTGTGTGTGTGTGTGTGTGTGTGTGTGTCTCTCTCTCTCTCTCTCTCTCTCTCTCTCTGTCTTGCACTCTCTCTTAAGGCCTGCAGTGTGTGGAGAAAGCTGACACACTGGAGTGTTTTCTCTGTCTTGGGTCAAACCGGCGGCCTCGAACGAAGCCGTCTGGGCCGTGTTTGCTTACACCGCCAGGATTAACTCGTCCGTCATCTTCGAGTCCAGCGGTGTGAACAAGAGCGAGAACACAGCTCCATATTCACTCACACACCATTCAGACCCTTTTCACTGAGACCTGCCAAAGCCTGCAATAACAAACCTCCGATGAGATGACCACAAGAATTAGCCAAGCGGCCGTCTGTCTAAATTTTTTCCCTTTCTCTGGCAGATCAGTTCACGGCAGGCCGGATGAAGAAATGCTCCTTCTTTTTCCAAAAGCAGAAACATATCTGACTGCTTCTTGCGCTCCTGGCCTGACCCTAATCTCAAAAAACTGGCACGTGTTCCAGAAGCGAGAACAGCTTTAGCTACACTGGATGAAAAGATATAATCACAAACTAACTGTGGTTAACATAACGGTGCTACCTGCTCCGCTCCTTGATCCGCTCCTGTGTTAGTGTGCTCAGTGGTCTGAGCAGTAACATGTTTTCTAACACATCACTGGGTTGGTTTTCCAGACATAAATTAGGCCTAGTCCTGGTCTAAACTGCAGTGAAATGGAAGTTTCACCATTAAAAAACAATTTAAGACTGTTTTTTTAAAACTGTTCAGTGGGCTCTAGCTCAATGGGGTAACTAGGATCTAGAGAATTACAATGTAAAAAATGAACAGACCCCATCTATAGATCTATGTAGTCATTATGTCATCATGTAGTCAGTAGCGTGCCCACTTAAGGAACTTCAGGTCTAAACAGTTTTTTGTCTATGGAGAGAAAATGTGTGGGGTTCTCTATTTGTGAAAATCACAAGTGCCGTGATCTTTTCAGTTATTTTGGTAAGGATGCTATTTCAGTGTCCTGTAGTAAAGCAATATTCCTGTTTTAACTACTTAATTGACTTGTAATTTTGGGGATCCCACAAAATTTGGAGATCTAAACATACACAGGACAAGATATTTGACTTTTGGGTTTGCAACAGAATTCGATGCATGGATTTCCAAAGACAGCTTAGGCATAAATCAGTCCAGTGAGATAATCTTTTTGTCTTGAATTTTAGAATAGGAAATCTAGTCTAAGACAACAAGCTCACTACATCAGATAAGCCACGATCTGGCTTTTTTCCCCCAATTAATTTTAATTAGGGTGTAACTGACAACCTGCGTCTATCGCCGATTCACTTCAATCACATCTAAGACTGTTCAAAGACATGAAGCTTGTGCTCTAATAGTTAAAGGTGTTTGAATTACATTTCGCTTGCCACCCTTGAACCCAAAGTAAAGTAGCGCCTGCATTCATCTCTCGGCCGGGGAGGATTATGACATCCCGCTGCTGCGCTCCCTGCTGAACATAAATTGGATATTTAGCGTTTAGCGTCAAGGTCAAACAACCCTGTCTGCTGAAGCTTGCTGTCTCAGAAGTGGGCGAGCTCGAAAGAGCTACGAAATCCGGTGATTGATCTCAGACATTTTCTCTCCTTTCTAAGAACATTTAATCTGTGTTGGGTGCGGTTATTGCAACAACTTCCAAATGTAATACATCTTCCAAGAGATTTTCCCCCAAATATGATCTATGGTATAATAATGGACCAGTGATGGAGAGATAAAGTATAAAACTGCGAACTGTGTTTGAAGCACGAAAATATAAGACAAAATCAAGGAATAAAGGGAATAAGGAAATACCGCCCAGGGGTCCTCCAGTTTCTATTTATTCATTTAAATCCTTGGTGTATTGATTAAGAACATTACATTAAATTACAGTGACAGGGTGATGTATAGCATCATGATGGCAAACCCAAACAGGTTGCCATTGCTTTTTCTTTCTTTGTCTATTTCTCAATTAACTAGTGACCAAACAAGTGACATTATGATTCATGTATGAATATCCAGGCTAGTGATAACTTCAATAAACCACTAATTGATCAGCAAATAGATTGTCTGGAACTGTAGGGGAATGCTTTCTCTCTGTCTCTCTCTCTCTCTGTCTCTCTCTCTCTCTCTCTCTCTCTCTGTGTCTCGCTCTGTCTCTCTCTCTCTCTCTCTCGCTCTGTCTCTCTCTCTGTCTCTCTCTCTCTCTTTCTCTCTCTCTCTGTTTCGCTCTGTTTCTCTCTGTCTGTCTCTCTCTCTCTCTCTCTCTCTCTCGCTCGCTCTGTCTCTCTCTCTGTCTGTCTCTCTCTCTCTGTCTCTCTCTGTCTCTTTAGTTTTAGCCTACTGTCACATCAAAATACATCAAACAATGAAAAAACAATAATGGAATTAAGAGGTGACCATTAAAAATACCACAGATCATATTTCTGAATTTTTTTGGTGACTTCTGGTAACCATGTGTAATCTTAGATTCTCACACATTACCACCAGTGTTTTACTGTATACTGTCTAGCAACGGAAGAAACTCCAGCCTCACAGATCCTCTTTATTTCATTATCTTGTTTGTCCTCGCACCTGCTAGCCTGCACTCAGCAGACACATTTCCGCTTCAGCAGACACATGTAATTGTGTGCGGATGTAGAAAACACATTTAACACATTTACTTGTTTTGAAAGTGGTCAAGATCTGTCCCTGACCCCTGGTTGGAGTGACACAACCATAATCTGACCAAAATGTGTGCTGAGTGTGTTTACGTCAGGCTTTTCCCATTCAAGTGAAATCCGATCACCATGAACACATGTTAAGGTGTAAACAGCCTCAAAATGTCTTTGAGATCATGAAAAGTGTCCAGTAATGTAGATATAAACCTCTTGGGACTGCATGTTTAATCACAGGCAGTGATTTTGATGTGTTGTCTTTCAAAATAATGGGAAACCTGTTTACTTACAATAGAGGTCAATGGGCAGTTACTTCGGCAAAGAGGTTTTCTGTTTGTGGAAACACGTCAGAATTACTGTCTGTGGTAACTGAACGTCTGCTCTACAGATGTGGCAGATGGGAGAGGCTGGAAATAACTGGAGCTTTCCTTCAAAAAAAAGATAAAGAAAGACAGTAAATAAATTAATAAATCCAAATAATAATTATTATAAAGCTCTGTTTTGTAGTACTGCTTAAAACCAAAAGATGTACTTGAGTGGAGAACATTAACAAACAGCATCTAATTTTCCCAATGACTTTTTCACGGCAGCTGTTGAATACTCAAACAAATACAGCAAGTTTGCATTAGAAACGACAGCTTCCATTAGTTCAAAGGGTAAATTAGGCACAAGGGCAATTGTATCCCAACGCAACAGTCACAGCACCTAAAAGGCTTGGAGACGTAATAATAATAACATGAATTGTGGCAATTAATGTCCCTCAGCTTGTGTTTAATATACTGAACTGACTAATTGTAGTCCAGGCCATGTGGCTCGAGCTAACTCATTATTACCACATCTCTGAAAACCACACTGTGTGGTGTTTGTGCTGTGGAAAAGAAATGAATGATATTTTTTCGATTCCGAGTACAAGACCAAAAATAGGCGTCCCGGACCCTCTTCCCAAACCCAGACACATACATGCACAACTCCCTTGACAGTGTTCAATCACAACTTCAAAGTATAATTGACCTTTTCATCTGTCCCTATAGAAAGGGCATAGTAATGAGCAAAGACGGATCTTAAGATTAATTGGCTTTCCTTTCAAGTCTCGCCTTGTCCTTGCTGTGGGCTCGTCTGCACATCTGTGGGTCATTATTGCCGAGGCTGACATTGAGGCCCTTTCAATAATCGCAGCACTGCTCAACAGGCCCAGGACATTTCTACATGTCCCCCGCCACGTGGTGTTGGTGACAGACGCCCTTGGCGGCTGAATGGAGACCAGTTTTGCATTTCACAGTGAATATCCTGTAGATATGGAACAACACTGAAGGGCTTGGTTGTAAAACGGGTTCTTTCTTTCCAGCTCACTTTCCCAACGATGAATCCATTCCAAGCTTATATGACCATATAACAACCATGATGCGCCTCTGTGGTCCACATTTTGTTTTATTTTCATGGGATATTAACTGTTATCCTGAGAAGTAGAATGAGATATGAATCTTCAAAGGCTTCTTTTGCATTGTATGGGCATTAGGTCAGGAAGGCACTGCAATGTGATGGGGTTGATCAGGAATCACTTATACTTTTTAAAAACTAGAACTTTGTGAGGATTCCATAGAAGACTCACGTTCAACACCCTGAAGGACATTTCAGTTGACAGTTCTCTGAAGAGTCATTTTTGTAAAGAAGACAAAGATGAAGAACCTTTTAGATTAAACCTACACATAAAGTAAACACTCCAATACTAGTTAAAGATTTCTTTCCTAGAATCAGTCATTGACGCCAAGATCGATTCAGCCAATTAATGAAGAGATTACTGACCTGCCCAGTGCCCTGACAACCAGTGTCCTCTGGGGACTTCAGGCCTTGAGTAATGGGCACAGTCCACAACTGATGAACAAATAGCTCTTAAATATTGGATGACTAAATAAACAAAGGTCATACATCACAAACTCCCATAACACCAAAAATGTACAGACATAATCCTGTCCAGGAACCTGTCCACGTTAACTGAGGATTTTACAAGCAATAATTGTAATGCTTTTTTACATTTTCCCCAGTGGTGTTCAAAGAGTACGTTGTTTGTGAGTTGGGGTTAAGGTAAAGTACCGGGCTAGATTTTTAACCTTTTGTCCATTTTCTCGACACAATAAAGACTTTTTTTTGTGCTAATTGTGATAATTAATTGTGGTACTTTTTGATGCTTTAACCACTGAGAACTTTTATTGCACAATGGATATCCCCTATCGTAATGCCCACAATACACATGTCTTAAATGAATGAATCTTGTTTATAAGTCTGAGTGAGTAAAAAAACACTTTAACTGCAGTCAAATCAAGGGTATCAGGGTATCACTCACTCATTACAGTAATAGCTCTGCTTATTGGTTCATGGTGCCGGTGAGATTACTAGGACTCACACGGTCCTTTAGCAGAATTCTGCAGTAATCCCTGGTCATTTGTAGACTGGCCTCCTCCTTATGCCATAATCCTCTCACCTCACATCTAGTGCTCGGCAGGATTGGAACCCGTTGCCTCCACAGTGCAGTCACAGAGGCTTGTTTTGCCCTCTGCTTGTGCCAACTTAGCACCTGGCCCAGTTTCTGCCTGTACCGTGGGTTTGTCTTTCACCAAGGTTAGCTATCGGCCCATAACGCGGCCTGTTCACAGTCTGTTAATTCCCTTTATCAGCCTGAAGCTGCCATGCGAGGGAGGGGGAGTTATCTCTGGAGCTTTCATCAGCCAGCGAAACATGATGGACAAAAATGACTTCGACTGATTCCCCCTCCACACACACACACACACACACACACACACACACACTCACACCCATGCATGTGAGTTCTTTTTGTTTTCAAGGGAGGAGCTGTTAGGGATTTCAGTTACGGTCATGTGCACACGTATGCGGCTTCTGTGTGCTGCAGACTTGTCCCTCCACTGCTGTTCAGAATGGTAATCAGAGCAGGTAGATGCTCAGCACCACTGAAGCGACTGGAGATTCAATTGGTTTTTTGGGGATGAGGGGAGAGAATAAGAAAAAAAAAATGAAAGAAAGAAGTCATCTTCATGTAAAGCACATGCGATTTCCCCACACAGCCTGAGGCCACTCGTTTCGGTTTTGGTCCCTTTTTTGACTGGGACGACCACTTCAAACACCCAATCACCAGCTACTTAAGATTGCGGGAAACAAATGTCAAATGTTAGACAAAAGCTGGCGCCTTGTGAGGCTCCAAAAAATTTAGCCTATTAATTCAATTTCCTACTCGTTGCGGAGTTTAGAGGGCAACAGATAGTAGTCAAGGGCACAGGTCATCACCGATCATACTGTAAACTACCGCTAAAACTAACCCGGCAAGATCTTTGTCCTCTCCTGACTCTGTTTGCTATAATGAGCGTTGTGGTTTCGGCAAGATCCCAATCTTCACATGACATCCTCTGCTGAACAATTACAAGAACCAAAAAAACCCTCAAGAGAAACACAGGGTGACTGCAATTACATTCTCAAATTGGATTTTAAAAGCGGGGAAAATATGGGGCTTGCTAATGGACCATTTCTGCCAGCTGTGGTAAATGCACACAGCATCTACAAAACCAGCAGCTTTCTAAACCCTACAGATTGTACTGAATGAGTCAAGAGATTTCAGACCTGAGGTGGTGCGAGCGGTCATGAATATTTAACCATTCACATTAGCAATTAGCAACAGATTACAGAGGTCCAGGCTGGGTAACACTCCCATTAGCAGGCACGGCTTTCGGTGGACAAAGCTGATGGCCTGGACATAAACATCTCTTTAAAAAACAGCAGGCAAGCACATAGGTGTCTAAAGAAGATGATGAAACACGTGTCCATAAGACTAATGGTGTAACTTAACACTGGACAAACCCACGAGTTATTTAGTATATGCTGGGCAGCTGGTAACCTAGTGGTTAGGGCAATCGACCCTGCAACCAGAAAGTCCAGGTTCGAGCCCCAAGACCGCTAGGCACTGCTGAGGTACCCTGAGCAAGGTACCGTCCCCACACACTGCTCCCCGGGCCCTGTGTTCCTGGCTGCCCCCTGCTTCACTTGGTGAATGGGTTAAATGCAGAG
>JBBPCW010000037.1:12439506-12455971 GCA_037974425.1 Phenacogrammus interruptus
TGAACTGTTTGAAATTCAATTAAATAAAGCTTGAAACATTGGGGTGTTCTAAAACTTTTGACCGGTAGTGTATATAATTTTTACATACATACACATATATATATATATATACATACATACATACAATATATACAGTTCTATTCTTATATGTATATTTATATATATTACATTTTATAATGACATGTACATAAGTATTTTTGTTATTGCGGTTTTGATTATATGCAGTGATTAATAGTTACATTTTCATGTGTCGTATGTAGCTAGAGAAGCAGCAACTGTAGTCTCCCATTTAAATCCAACAATCCCAAGCCACATAGTTAGGAAGGTAATGTTAGCAAATGAGAATTATTATTTTATTTAGCAGAATCAGCTAAATGTATCTGTGACAGGGTAAGCAGTGATGCTCATGCTTAGGCTACTACCACTCTGAACACTAAAACCAATAGCATAGAAACTGGTATTGGATAAAGAAGGGGACCTGTGTAGCAACATGCTGCTAACCAGATGTGCAACCAGACCAACCTACATAAACACTGTTTCACACCTAGTGCACAACTTAATAGCAACAACTTTCAGGAGGAGAATGTGCCCTGCCTGAAAATGTTCAGGAAAGCTTTGAGGAACATGACAAGAGTTCAGGGCATTGACTTGAACATCTGTGGGAGGTGCTAGACAATCTAGTCTGACCCATGGAGGCCCATCCTCACGACTTACTTAAGGATCCGCTGTTAATGTCTTGGTGCCAGATGCCACAGTACACCTTCAGAGGTCTTGTGGAGTCTATGCCTCGACATGCCAGAGCAGTTTTGATGGCACAAGGAGGACCTACACAATATTTGGCAGGTAGTTTTAATGTTATTGCTGTTTGGTGTATGTGATGAATCCAACCGTAAAGGGCTGTTGGGTGTAATACTGCCCTTTTTACGGTAACAGACTACAAACTATGTAAAAATGAGGATATGTATCAGTTGCTGAGACATTAATGATATTTCTGTTTGAATTATTAGACAAGATCCTCAAGCAAACACTAGACAGCAGCCTCTAATCATTAGGAGTTAGGAAGATTAGATATGTAAAGGCTCAAATGTTTTACTCCACTTTGCAAATTTTGCAAATTCAAAGAAATCAACATCATGCAGACTGTAAGCCGGTCTATGAATAGCTTCATATAACAGTAGAATGCATTCTATCATCACTGTTACAATATTAAACAAAGGCTGAAATAATCCCCTCACCACAATTCCCAGCTCTCTAAATCTCATGCCCACTGTTGCTGATGCTTCCTCTGCCATATTCTGCCCCCAGCTTCCATGGCAACTCCTTACACCAGAGCCAGTGATGAGGACTCCTGATTGACTAGCAAGAGAGGAGCAAGGAGCCGTAATTTTCAATTCACTATCCTAATAGCAAGCGCGCCTCTTTTAATGCATCCCTCACTCTGATTCCCTACGGTATGCCAGAGCCGGTTCTGTTTCGCCCTGAAAAGGCATCAAAAGGGGGAAGTCTTTAATATTCCTGGAGCTAGTGCTATTCTTAAGCATATCTAAAGAGCTGCAGCGTTAAAAGCCAAACGCCACTTTGAAAGCGAACACCAGTAAAGCAGCGGGGAGTGCCATGTTAACCAATAAAAGGGGCCGATAAAGCAGAAGCAAATAAGTAAATAAACAGAAATGACACAGGACCTCTTTCGTGTTCCCGGAGACGTGCCAAAGGGATGAGGGGAAAGGTGGGCGAGCGATAAAGTGACAAAAACGTGGCCGCCACACTCTAGGCAGAGACATCCACCCATGGCCTGTTGCAGTTTTTGACAAGAACAGGGATAGAGGTGGGGGTGGGGGGTTTGTAGAGAGGGTAAGAGATGCTTTCTTGCTATACTTACTCCTCAATTTACATTTCACTAAAACAGCTTATGAAAAATGGGCCACAGTCTTCAGAGAACAGGAAAAAAAAATGACTCGGAGGTCTGGAGCCTCTTTTTCCTGAGAAAAGGGCAGCTTTGTAAATTCTAGAGCCCTGAAGCTGTGGCACGGTGGCACAGAGTGTTGTTCCACAGGTGGGGATGGTGGTCAAGCATATAAAAAAGCCTCCTGATGTTTTTCAAACGGAAGCAGAGCCCGGGCTGGCCGCGCCGAGGAAGCCAGTGTTCCACTTTAATGTCGGCCCCCTCTCTGATCCGGGAGAAACCCTGCCTGAGCTGACAAGTGGAATTCACCCGTGGCCAATTAGTGGAACATCAGGTAGCTGCGATGGCCTGCTCTCCGTCCCTGAGCTGAAGCCACCGGAGAGCCCCGGCAGCATGCAGGTGGGGCCCCGCTGAGGCCCGGCTCTCTTCCTCCTCTGCATCCAAACAGCTCAATCTCAAAGCTCCCCTGCACACGTGCACCAGGACCACAGGCCCTGCACTGCAAAGCCTGGGTACTACCCTGGGGCCTCATAAAGAGAAACACCCTTAAGAAAACGCAGCACGTCCCAAAGGAAGCGCTCTCCAGCGTCAACAGTCCCTCTATATCTCTCTCGTCCTCTCCCGCACTCTCTCTACTGTCTTCAGCTACAACAATAGGAGCTGTTACATTGTTACAATAACAGAAATGGATACATAACAATAACGGGTGCTGTCTCATCTCCACCAGCTAAAACTGTCTCAGGAGGGGATGGTGTGTGTGTGTGTGTGTGTGTGTGTGTGTGTGTGTGTGTGTGTGTGTGTGTGTACGATCGTGTGTTTGCGTTCGTGTCTATGCATGTCTGGGGGTGTTGTCTCTGAGCTAAAGGAAATAATCCAAATCAAATCAAACTGCATTGCTTATGAGATGCATATGAAAGCAACATGTATTCAAATTAACGTCAGCATCAAATGCTCATAATGGAGCATAATTTACTCTCAGAGCTGGCAGGCGAGAGCCACAACATAATGTGTACTGTACAAACAGCAGAAATTACCTTTAAAAAAAGGCCCACCAACCCTGAAATGACAGGCTAGCTAAAGCTTAAGCGGCCAGCTAAACTGAAAATGAGAAAAATAAATACTGCAGACGTTTCTCCTGGATATCATAATAAGTTTACAGACTTTATTCTTGCACGTAGACAGAAAATTCATCAGTATTTCCTATGTTAACTCCCAAACGATCCATCACAAGTCCACAAGCCCCCTCCAAAATCACAAATATTATTTTGCAAACTGAGTTGGAGGAGGTGCATTCCGCTGTAATTCTGTAATTAAGGCCGATATGATGCTCAAACCCCTTAGAGATGCTGTGCTTAGTACATAGAGCTTACAGCTTGAGAGCTCATTAGCTAAATGTAGAAATGTAATTCCTCCTAAAAATGAGTCACTGGCAGTTAAACCAACTTTTAGAATCCTAAAGTCAGAATTAGTCCTGCCATAGAAGTCACTGACTCTGAGCTGTTTGTGGTGATAACCAGCAATCAAGCTAAGCTTACAGCAAAAACAGCTGCCGTTCATACAGGAGCAAAAGAAATGTCACAGTTCAGAGTGCTGTGCGGGCCGTTAGCTTCAGAGAAACACAATTAGGACTCTAATGCTACGTCTAAGTTGCTTAGCTGTGCTGCGAGCTTAGCCAACACGGTTTGGATGGAGAATGAATACGGGAAAGTGTTGGTGATCTGGTTGGAAGAATGTGGTGACGAGGATTTTTTTTTTGAGACACTCCACAGATCCCATGTATTCAGAAGATTTGCTGCTTCCTCTGATGAAGCTGCAGAAAGCTCTCACTTTCACATGTGGTCTTTTTTTTTTTTACTTCTAATTTATTTAGTACAATTTAATACTATTGCCAAAAATATTTTGAATATTATTCACTTTTTAGATATCTATATTATAATTTTTAAATAATTATTGTGGAGGATAATTGGCCTGAAAAAATAAACAAATACAAATCATGGAAACTAGTTTCAGACAAAAAAACACTTTTTCATACATCAAATGATACGGTAAGTAAGAAATTTTTGTTTATAACAAATTACAATAAGAGATAATTCTGTATTATCTTATTCCTTACTGTCTATTAATACAAAATAATGTGGGAAAATTGATTTTTTTTTTAATATAACCCTGTGTTACACATACATGCATGCGATTTTTTTTTCTTACAACATTTATCCAAGCTGTGCACTTAATCCATGTTGTGCCAAAGCTAGCTTAACCTGTGCCAGACAGACATGAGCCCAGATTCCCAGATTCAACTGGAAGCCTCAGGCGCGATGGCATTATCAGGCCGCATGCTTGCAGTGGCACTTTCACACAACAGAACGGCCACTGGCATGGAATCTGCTTCATGTTCCTTAGCCACCTGCACTACCATCTAACCGCCATCATTTTAATGCTCCATTTCATCCAAGCAAAAGCGTGGATCTGCCATTGCTATTGTATTTCTCCCACCTGCTAATGCCTCAATTCATGTGCATGGTGGAGGAAGGAATGCCTATTGAAACTCATCTGAGAATGTAAAAATTAAGATCATGCAAATTAAAAAATCCTGTTTTGCCTGTAGTAGCATTAAGATAAATCTATAAAATAATTTTTTTTTTTTTTTTTGAGAACGGGCATACATTTATATATAAGAAATAGCTTGATTTGACCTGTATTAGCCATTTAAATGTAGAATTTATATTTAAAATCTGATGATGATCTCTTACAGCTCATCAGCATTGTTGATTTTTTATAGCTAGTCCAGTTTATATGAATAAATTCTGTTGAGCATTTACAGAACTTGCGACTGTACTACTCATGCAGATGTTAACACAACCATCCCCAAGCCACCCTTACTTAGTATCCTGATTAATTGCATGCGCTCAACCTTTAACCTCAACTGTTTGGAGCATTTATGAAGCCGGTGGTGTGCGTACTGGCCATTTGTAGTCGCGCGATCTCGTTTGCAACGGCACCGCATTCGTTTATTCAGTGTGTTATACAAAATCTCCCCTCTAAATTCCATTCAAAGGACATTCTCCGCATCCCGCTTTCTTTCATCTCCAGCAGCCTGTTCAAATTCCACGCAAGGGTTTTTCCTTTAGGTCTGAGTGAATCAGCTCGCAAGAATTAGGTCACTCTGCTGTCTAATCGAAAACTCCCTACAGTCGGAGGAGAACGTTAAAAGAAAGCCACAGAAATAACAAGCGTGATTGTAACACAGATTAATAAAGGGGAATGACTGTCACAAAACACACAAACACACACACACACTACTACATTCTACCACACACATACACACGCACAAAGACTCCCATCGAGTGACAGGCCCCCTTTGCCAAATTCTGTTTGTGTGCAACTCGCTCTCGCCGGGTTTTCTCCACCCGCTGAAGATGAAAGTGGAGGAGGCTGAAACGTGAGCTCCTCATTCCCAATGCTGCAGCCTCCCATGGGCCCCCCAAAAACGTCAATACACTTCTCCCAACCAGATCTAACAGAGGTGGAGCTGCTCCCACAAACATACATACAACACACACACACACACAAATATACACCCTTAGCAACTGTGTGGAAACATCTCCAGCAACCCTACCACACAAGAACACGTCATAAACACTGAACTGTAAAGAACAACAACAGGGATCTTATCTTCGCACACTTCATTTTTTGATAAGGAACACTGTGAGTGTGAGGACTCTGGTAATCAAGGCCATGAAGCAGAACACCACTCTCAATGAGAGCCATGTTTTTCTTTTTATGTATTTGCTATGTACTTGTTTTATACTCTAAAAACCTCCAGGCAGGTGGAAGTCCGTTCCTCACTCCTGTATTTAAATAGGCTTTACAGCAGTTACTGGACAATTTACTGGATCAAAGGTCTTAAGGTCTGCAGTCAGAAGTTAAGTCTTAAAAGCTGATAACTTTTTTAATGCAATTAAACAATTAAAATATTCATTACACAAACTAACTCCATTGGACAATAGTTCTGTACACTATTCAGTTTAGATGCAGTTTTGACAGCCTCTCTATTTGCAGCATTTTATCCTAGGATTTCAATCACAAGCAATGAAACATGTGAAGGATTTCTATGTCTGTAAAACAAAACAATGCACATAAATTACAAATAATATATTATATCCTTTTGTAAAACAGCACAAAGGTATTCTTCCAATGAGCTACGGATGAGAAATAATTCATGGCAGATGCCATAGGACTGGGAATATGATATTTATGGCCACAATATACTTGTCTAAGAATATTGTGGATAACATCAGTAACTGTAAATCACTGACCAGCAGCATGTTTCAGTGCAAAGAGAGCAGAATTAGCTCTGTTTTATTCAGCTGTTAACTGTAGTGTGTGAAGCGTTGAAGAAAACTCATGGTTTCTGGTAATATTTTCACATGATGTGCTACTGCTTCTTTGTATCTGTTCCAGGTTTCCAGATGTCAGAAAATAAACACCACAACAGACCGGGTGCAAAATTTGGGCTTTCTGCTACATTTGCCATTGCCGTTACAGTTTGCCATGCCTTTGCAAGCGAAAACAGCACCTCCTAAGGGTTAACTGTATGTGTGTAACTCAAAGGAAGGCCGTGGCTGGCTGCTCTGCTGCCGCTGAGGTAATGAGGCCGCCTAATGAGACATGGGGTGTCTGCCTGACCGTCTGTCTCACCCCCTGTCCCGCCCTTCATCTTTCCGTCTCTGCGTCGCTCCGTTTCTCTTCCAGTCCAGCTAGGAGTTGGACAGGAACAGGCATCCGTGTGCACCCCAGCAGCCTCGGGATGCCCGGCTGGACCATACCCCTCACCAAAGCTCCATCTGCTGGGGGCCCACAAACTCCCACTGCTCTTGTAACTGGCGGATCCTCAAGTGCCTGGTGACACACTGCCTCCTGCCATCTGCCCTGCCCCGCCACACACTTGCAGTTCAACGCTTTCACACACTTGCACTGTGTGTGTGTGTGTGTGTACATGTGTGCAAGTGGAAGAATTAAAGCTCCAAACTGACAGCTGTTTCAGTGGCTAACGGGATGCTTGTATGCTGTTGGAAATTAACCTAATATATACTCTTAAAAATAAGGAAGCTAATTAAGGATCTTTAGAGCAAATAACTGATAAAATTCTTAGAAACTTCATTAAAATAACATAGTAGCACCATTAAACATGATGTAAAGGTTCTATATTGTACAAGAGTAATTTAGGAATCAAGATACATTTAGGAATCAAGATGGCCAAGATTAAGTTTGGAACCATTATTTTTATTTATATACTTATTTTTGAAACCCATGCTACAATGGTAAAGGCTGTGATGGGGGTGGAAGGCTGGCCATGCTACCCACCCAGAGAGAGCGAAGACAGTTGTGCCCTCTTGAACTCCCAGCTGCTTCATCGCTTGAGATCGAACTTCAAAAAGTCTCCGGGGATCAAACAATCTCCCGATGATGGCTCCAAAGCTTAAGAGACCCAGAAATCTTTATTTTTGAGTGTGCTGACATTTCTGACCCCAATCTAGAACATCCCCTTGGCAGAAGTCATATCCAAGTATAAATGGCTGATACTGACATATAAGCTTTGTACAGAATGTGTGTTTGTGGGAACGTGTATAACCTGGACTAAGGGTTCCTGAAAGTTCCCTTTCTTAACATGAAATTATACATCAGTCTACAGCTGGAGACCAGTAAGAGAAAAAAAATGTACTGCAGAGTTGACCCCAACAGGCACATTATTTACAAGGTACCACAGGGCTAGAGGTCCACTGGGGTCCTGAGGGGTCCAGGCCTGCCTTTTGTGTGCTTGACAATTAATTATCCTGCTGCTAATGATGAAGCCTCACCTGCTGAGAGAGGACTTTTGGCACTGAGGTTGAAGTTTGCATGGAGGGGGGTTGAGTTGAAAGAGGTCAAAATCCAAACTGCCGTCATGGCAACAGGTTTAAGGCAAAAAAGCATGTCCTTCATTGCCTCTGAACCATAATATGGCCCGGCGCCAAGTTCAGGACTAGCCTACAAGCACACACCCAAGTGTGTGATTGCTGACCCGAACAGTGGATCTGTGTTTTATTTCGCTAAAGATTTCACCCGCCGTTAAGGCATATGTACTATATATTAGGCCCCAGACCTGATGACAGACTGCTCGGTTCCAGTAAGGAGAAAAGCATTTAATTGCCATGGACGCAGGCACTTGGTGCAGCGCTAGCTCCAAGCGCGCAGCTGAATTTACACCCCAGCCTGCCTTGCTCCCGCACCTCTTAGCTAGGCACTATTTCGCCACGGCCTCAGGTTTCATAAAACCTGTCCCCGTGAAAGCGGATGCTAAATTGCTGAAAATTACACGCATGTTGGATCTGGATGATTTTGAGGCTGGGGTATAGGGGGGAATGGCTGAAACTTAGCGGGTGTGGTGAAGGGGGGATAGGAGGCATTAACCACAGCCAGGTTTTCCCAATTACTGCTCTCCGTCAAAGAGGCTGTTGTGCGCCAACAGTGTGAGCAGACTGAATGATTTACACTTTTCCCTGTCACTTTATATCGCTTCACAATTAGGCCTTGTCTGAGCACATGCTTAAATCCTATACATTCTGGGCTTTTTTTTTATCCTTTTTCTTTTCTCATCAGACCGTTCTCTTCTTTGTCCAAATATATGCTTATGAGAGCAGCTGCAAAGGCTCCAGTGCAGCTCATTTCGTTTTTCTATGATTGGACTGACAGTATGAATCGAGCCCAATACTAATGCTAATAACGTACTGAAATAAACCTCTGTTCTTCCCTGAATAGAAAAAACATGAGCAGCAGCGGCCATGCTGGATCATTAGGCAATGCTTACACCGAGACCGATCTAACCTCAGCAATACGGCACCTATTTCAAACCGAAAGTCAAAACCAAAAACAAACACCAGCTTTAAACAGAACACATTTCCATAGCTTTTTTTCTTTAACTATATTTACTGTGTCCATATTTTTGACTGGTATTTTATAACACTGGTCAAATACCATCTTACAGACTTATTTACAGAGTATTTCTGATTAGTATTTATAATTAACCATAAATGTAGTATTGTTATTACTGAGGTTTAAAATGCATCCAGTAAGGGGTATTAATGTATTAATGTATTAATTGCCAGCTGCTTGCAACAGGCTGCTATAAATGCAATGATTGTAGCAGCTTGTCCAAATACAATACAATCTTTCAGGATTTTAGCTAGCAACAGCAGCACTTCTGCCTCCACTGCCAGAACTCAATTACTAAGCAACTTTAAGACTCTGTGTGCTTGAGCTCCGGGCTTAAGCATCAGCTTCATCAAAGACAAGTAGTAGCCTAGTTGTGCAAGAATCACTACATATCACTTCAAACTTGTCTTACCTCCATACCTTCTCCTATAGCAAACCTACCATCATTCAATAATCCATGTGTGATTTCTCATGCATCACTGCTCTTTTAGCTTCAGTGGTCATGAAAAAAAAGAAATGCAGTTTTTTGATTCTGATTATTTATTAACATTTACTATATAGTAGCACCTATGCCATTTTAAATGCCTTTGCAGATGAAGTTAGCAGTAGTTTACCAATTTTGAGGCGTTGAAGAAAAAAAAAAGGATAATTTTTTTTTTAAATTAGACCAGATTACCAATGCAATGAATACTGTATTACTCATATTACTCAAGGCAGTTCCATTTTTGACAATTAACATCTTGATCTCCTTGAAAGTTTTTAGCTCAAGGTTTTAAAAAACAACAGCATGTTATCTCAAGGCGTGTTATCTCAAGGTGCATCAAGGACTTGGTCTTTTTCATTTAAAAAGTTTATTAAGCTAGCTGAGTATTTATTTATTTGACTCTGGCTAAAGCCAGGATTGGGTGCGGCCAGAAATTCAGGACCTAAGCTGTAGAGTCGAGTGGGAGCTTTAGACTGCCATTCTTTGAACTATGCAGCTAAATGCTAACACTGCAACAACCAAATACTGCCTGTTCTAAGGGTGTAAGATGCATTGGTGTTTTGGGGTCATAGATAATGCGTTAGATTTGTGTTCACTGTTGCATCTCACATCCAATTAACTCAAAAACTGAAGAAAGAGGGTCATTATGTACCTAGTTTAGGTGTATGCCTCACAAATATGAGTGTTAATTTAGGCAATACACTCAAGACTTGGTATTATTATTAGTTTAATTAAAAAACTGAATATACTGATAACTTTCAGTATTTAAAAAATCCAGTACTGCCATTTTGTCATCGGCCACACAGTCATCTGAACATTGGCATTTGTCCTTAAATACGCACTTTCTCTCTTTTATAAAAAGTAACTTGTGGCTCATTTCTCTCTGCAAATAACCATATAGAAAGTCATCAGAAATCCCTCTCCACACTTCTGCCTAACAATGCTTGGCAGTATTTGCCACACAGATCTTGTGTCTCATTAAACCGAGCATTTCCACAAAGTGAAATCAGTGGCCCCATAGCGCAATTATAGGCCTCTGCTTAATGATGTTTTGTGTCCGCGTTCCACACAAGCAGTCGGAGATATGTGACCGAGAGACCACTCGTTAAGTAAACGAGGAACTCAATTAGCGCAGTCAGAGAGCGAGTCTCCACATCCACAGCCCAGGAGGACCCGTGACCCCTTTTTCGGCTTTGGGCCATCCGGGTCTCTATGGGTCCCTTCCATCAACAGTGGCTCTCAGAGCTGGGCGACGGCTGACTTATCACCGCAGCGCATTAGCACTTGGATGGCCACCTCCATTCCGATGATTCCCAGACATCTGCCAGAGGGGAGGCGGGCACCAGGGGAGCCTTTCGCTGCTGTTTAACCCGCCGCGTGGCCGTGTCCAATCGATTGCATGCTGCTGGCCCGGACGCCTCCTTCTCTCTCACAGAGAGGTGGGGTCGCAGAGGGGGGAGTTTATCAGGAGGACAAACGCCTTTCAGCAGCCCAATGAGCAGCAGGCCCAGTCCTGCCTCGACCCCCCCACATGAAATCTTAAAGCTTTGGCCCGGTTTCACTTTCTGGGTCCTTTTCTTTTCTACAGGCTTCTTTTCTTCACCTCCTCCTCCACCACCAATCCATTTGTTTGCATAAATAAATGAATGGCCAACAAGTGCAACGATCCAGTTCCCATTCTGCTGTATTTTTCATCTTCACTGGTGAATAGCAAGGAAGGTTCAAACAGGGTGGGGAAATCGTAAAAACAACAACAAGAGAGATAAAATACCCAAAAGAATGATGTTGGCTGAGTCTAAAGGTTTTAACCATGTACTGACACTTACGAGAGATATATTCTTATTGGTTTCTCAGCCCACATACAGGCAAGCATCTGTCAATTCAGAAGCGGGGAGAATCGATCCACCAAAAGAAAAGGAACACATTAACGAAATGTCACTTGGGCCTGATTAAGGTGCATTCCACTGCTGGACACTGACATATGTTTGACAAAGGAAAACGATTTTGCAAAACTTTGCCTTTTTGTGGGAGTCGGAGGAACTTGGAAGTGAAAGGGGCCGAGCAAACCGCCTCCCATTACTTGCCATGACATTTAATTTCTTAGAAAGCTTCCACATGGCTGTACTTCACTCTTTTGCTCCTAAGACCTATCGCCCGTGACATAAACTCTTGGCCAGAATGCTTCAGCAGCCCATCAGAGCAGAGTATGCTGGGAGATAAATGCAGTCTTCAGAAGCTCCCCCTGCTCTGCAAGAACATTGGAATGGGGTCTCCAGAGTAGTGAAGACTGAGCTTCAGACAGACCAAGGTCGCAAATATTTTAGCCGTTCCATGTGTGAGAACAGTTCAACTTTACTTTCCTGGAAAAAGGACGAGGGATATTTAACTCCTCGTTCCAAAATATTCAGGGTTTTGAAAAAAGTGCCTTTAGAATCAGCCGCGTTGTAAAGGGACAGAGAGTGTAGATGCTTGCCAGCTTTCAGGTGCTTGATCAAAAGAGACACTCGGTAAAGACTTGTCTATCATTGAACCTCAGTGGGTTGTAAAAGTCATGGGTCAATGGCATTGATTTGTAGCACTTCAGAGGCTGAAATTCAATTCCTGTAACACCTCAGCAGCTTATGACATACAAGAGGATATTTAACAGAAGCGCAAACAATGGAGACACGCTTTTTTATTTTAGGCCGGTTGAAGTGCCAACTGAACCAAAGGATTATAAATTTATATCCCTCTTTGTGAGACAGGCCTTAAAGAAAAGAGCCATAAACCAGCATACTACAGACAAGCTCCACATATTTTTTGAAGTGGCGCTCAGGTTTCACTAATGTTTTTATATGTGCAATGGATAATGGGCTAATCTTCAAATAGGCCTAGATCGTTTTACGGATGGGCCGGAGGATTTTCCACCGTCTTAGCGAACTCCATTTGGAGCCCGGGTTCAGGTTTTGCTTTCTCATACAGTCACTCATTGGGAATGCATGAGCATCACATCATGAAATCCATGCTGTTCACTTAAGGCTGGTAATGTCCCGGCATGTGCGGTCCATCCTTTTTCAAGCAAAGGATTTTGCTGGAGCTCCGTTACGTATAATGTAGCATTTTTGAGGCAACATTTTAAAAAATTAAAAAAACGTTTGCACATCTAAAGTTCCAGCCTTTCAAGGAAGAAACTGAACAACTGGAATTATTTGACTGATTACACGATCTAGTTAAGGAATGAGGATGTTTCAAAATACATTTAAATAAATGTTTATCAACTGGTAAGCAGAAAGAAAAAAATCTGCTGATTGAAGTCTGATTCAAATAATCATCATAGAGAATTACTTTTTTATATTTAAAAAAACTTTACATTGCAATACTGTGAGATATGATATATGTTGTTATTTATAATATTACACTTAACAGAAATGCAAATGCTATTAGAACATCTATTCTATGCTTATCAGAGGACACAAGAGCCTTTTCGGTCACTGGGTGCTGATGGCAGTGTGTCAGTGCAGGTGTGCGGAACCTGTTCCCAAGCCTGTCTGCGCACAATGTTTATGGGGGACCTTCACAGTGGGGAGTCATTAAAGCAGAAAAAGGAGGCCTAAAAGTGAAAAAGAGAACAAGTATTTGTTCCAGACTTCCATGAGTAACTTAATCTCAATCTGGGTTTTATAGTGGGGAAATGCGAGGAAAAGGGGGAAAAAATGCCCTTGCTGTTGCACACTTTCAAGCACATGCCGTGCACATTATTAAATTTCAAGCTTAGGCATGGAACTATTTAACAGCTTTCGGCCATAGCAATAACACCGTCGCATTTTATTTCTCTACCAAAAGGTCATCCTGGTCCTCATCGCCAGGACTCCAATAAAAACAAGATTTTAAAAAATGATAGCAATGTTTTTGCATGAAAAATCAAACCCAAATAACAAACCCCTCCTAAAAATGGAGATAAGTCTCAGAGATGGTGAAACGTTCTGCTGGAGGCCTAACATAACAACAAAAATAAATGGTTACAATTTTTAAAAATATTTAGTACCAGAAATATCCAATGTAAACATATTTATTCACATTTAAAGGCATACCTTTTGTTCCCCTCACAATGTGACCATGTGTAGTGGTCAGGTTACCTCTGAAGTGTCCTGAACTACAATGCTTGAAGAAGGGGGAGAAGCCCTTCCAAACAGCAGGCGTAGGGGATTTGTTCTGCTTGGGCGCACCCCTGCTTTATTCACATAACCCCTGAGGTGGCGGCCTGTCAGCGCTGGACATGGAAGAAAAATCAAAGAGCCTGGACAACAATAAAACTTCCCTGTGAGAACGCCACGGATTTTCCCATGCACTGTTTGTATACTGTAGTGAGATTTGGAGATTTCTGAAAAAACCTATAAACATTAGTAACGATCAAGAAAAAACGAACTATTTGTTTAACCTGTAGACAGACCAGAATAACACAATTGTGGTGCTTATATATGATCTAAACATTAGGTGGCTTCGACATAAAACAAGTCTACGTTAGATAAACACGGTCTACTTTTGCTTGCTTTTCCGTGTTGGACATGTTCAACTAACCGAATCCACATACGTCCAAAAAATAGTCAAACAAAGAGGGCTTGAGATTGATCAAGCATCCCACATACCAAAAAAAATGCGTTGCTCAATAAGCTTCAGACTATATGTATAAAAACATGAATGTGTATTCAATCAGAATCTGCTGGTTTTACAGTCCAGCGAAAAAGTCTTCAGAGAACCATCATCTGGCAAAATGATGCACAAAGCTATTTCTCTGGGCAGAAAGAGTTTATCTAAAAGAAATACAGTTAAAACAACATAGAAAAATATCACAGTAAATATAAATAAACAGAGATAATAAGTGTGTCATTGACTTGGTTTTATCACTTCCAAATATCTCCTCAGATCCCTATACCTGCTATAGCTAATCATTTCTACATTCAACCAAGTTTAATTCCAGTGACTGGAATTTAACAAACCTGTACAGCAGCTGGAGTGCATTTCTATCAATGTATAGAATCATAAATAAATAAATAAATGTGTTTTGTTTATTAAAACATAAGATATGTGTTATTTATTTCTATGTTTTCCACTGTTCTATAGTGTTTTCACAGGCTGAAACACACTTACCACCAAGATTTAAACCATTTTCTAGGCTGGCTAGGACTTTTTCTCTGGGCTGTATATTTGACACAAATTGGTACGGAACGATAATTCATACAAAGATTTCAACTCCCAGAGCACCCTGAAGTCATGAACCACTTTCCTTATTCCTTAAGTAATTCTATTGCGCAGTAAAGCTATTATTTAAGAATTGGTCACATTTCCCAAATGAAAACACATGAGCTTTTTTTTTTTTTTTGCATGACTGATGATTAACACTTCATTCCTCATTAATCCGTTCCCATTTCACTCTTCTGAAAATGGCCTTTTCCCCAAAAAAATTACTGCAAGGAAAAGGGTGCTCCTTACAACCCAGATTTTTACAACACAGATTAAAGATTCACAATGTCCTCCATGTGCGCCACCAAAGCCTAAAATCAAAATAGAAATCATGCCACTGGAGACAGTTTTTAGAGGCAGTTTAACCACCGAATCACTGAAGAGGTTCAGGATTTCGGCTGTTTTTAACAGACCAATGGGAAAGCAGGCAAACTCTGGCCAGAGCCAATCAGACAGGGTTTCGTGGTGCATGCATCCGGGTATCCATGCTGCAGCACTTGGCTGCGATGTGGTCTGATCGCAATGAGCGAGCGTGTGCACTTATCACTGGCCTGCCACTGCTGGGATTACAGACCGCAGGCTGCTGGGAGCACAGCCCCAGCCATGTTAATCCAATCACTCATTAAAATTTCATGCAAATCCCGCAGACAGACGCACACACAGACAGCGATTGGAATGATAAAGCCACTGACAGGGAGAAGCTCCGGTGTTGTTAAAGGAAACCCTCAAAGATGGAATGAAAGACAATTGAAAGGCCGGGACTAGGCTTTACGTGTTCAAGAAGCTCTCGCTCACACTGTGACAAACTGGTGCCATGAAGGTAATAAAGCATTAAATCATTCTGGTGATGCTCCACATCAAAACACCTATTCTTTGCAAGAGTGCGCTTGTGTAGCAAGACTGAACAGAAAAGGCCAAGAGTAACAGAGAAGCTCATGCCACTGAAGAGCAGACACTAAGTTGAGCTCTGCAAATTTTGAAGGGCTGAGTCCCTATTAGCCTGCTTAGTGCACACTCTGAATTTGCAAACAGAAAAACATGCCAAAACTGAAGACCTTGCAGATCAGTCACCATGTTGAATTGCAATGAATATCACAAGAAAACCCAGCTTTAATTAAACAATATCTCTGGATGGAAACACGAGCCATTAGCAACTGTGTTCTGTTGACGTCTTTAAAATAATAATAATAAAAAAACTTCCATTATGTGCAAAACTGCAAAAGAAACCCATCTAATGACTGATGGCGAATGCAGAATGCAACTTCGACTTTAAGTCCATATTCTAACACAAGCAGTGTGACGTTTCTTTCCGCAAATAATAGTCATGTCATGCTATGATTTAATGTTTGGTTTAATGGCAACTGTTAATTTCTAATGTGGCAATATATAACGTTTTTACGGTTTAACATTTAGCTTTATAATGTTGCTGCTAACAGAAGGTCATTAAATGGGAAAAAAAGGAAAAGATCTAAAAGAATGAATGAAAAATGACTTCAGAGTTTCAGCCTTGACATTATTCTTAAACCATACATGCAGCCTTGAAACTAAAGTAGTGCCTCATATATCCACTCTCCCTCAACCTGGTATGTTGTGGCTGTCAACATGATTTTTCAAAGGAAGGATTTGCAACAAAATCAACTAAATGGGCCCCACGACAGCCGATGAATGTGCAGTTGCTGGTTAAACAATTATCAAAGCCCGGTCTGAACTTCACCCTAAAGAGGCATGAAGACGATGGGGAGGGGGTGGAAACCTCTCCAACAGCTGGGCACCTCTAAATGAAAAGCAATGAATGCTTTTGAGTTGCACTGAGTGAGTGAGTGAGTGAGTGAGTGTGTGTGTGTGTGTGTGTGTGTGTGTGTGTGTGTGTGTGTGTGTGTGTGTGT